>BOPP01000020.1:9243683-9284404 GCA_017312745.1 Gryllus bimaculatus
CCGTCCGAAATAATGTCGGATACCGTTGGTCTGGCTGCCCTGGTCTGATTCTGTCGTTCCGTCTGTCCTGTCCGTTGGGTGCCTGTCTGTCCTTGGTCTGTCTGTCCGCTATGTATGTGCTGCTCCGTATGAATCTGTTCTGTCCGTGGTCTGTTCTCGGTCCGGTTGGTCTGTCTGCTCCGTTGTCTGTCTGTCCGTTCGGTACTGTCTGTCCGTTGGTCTAGTCTGTCCGTTGCGTCTGGTCTGTCCGTTGGTCTGTCTGTCCGTTGGTCATGGTCCATGTCCGTTGGTTCTGTACTGTCCGATTGTCTTACATGTCCGTTGATCTGTCTGTCCGTTAGGTCTGTCAATGTAACCGTTGGTCTGTCTGTCGCTTGTTCTGTCTGTCCGTTGTGAAGTCTGGTCAAGTCTGATCCCTTACGATCTGAATTCTGTCCCTTACGATCATGTCATGTCCATCATTCGTCTGTCTGTCCCTTAACGTACTGTACTGGCCCATTCGTTCTGTCTGTCCCTGATTTATAGGGTCTGTACATGTTCTTAGGGGCCTCCGGGGTTCCCGGTTCCTCCTTGTATGTTAATTTGAAGGGGCCACCCCCGCATAATTTTTGTTTTTTTCATATTATTCTACGAGTATATTTTTTTTTTTCCCGTGCTGGGCCCCAACCGTTTTTTCCCCCCAAGATTTTTTTCCCTACTGCCCGTTCGTCCGTGTGCCGACATCCGTCTGCCACGTTTCGTCCGTGTGTCTCGTCTGCACCGTCCTCCGAACCGTCTAGCCCTTACCTTCCGTCTGTCCCGGTCCGTCCGAACTGTTCCGTCCGTCTAGCGCTTAATCCGTCACGTATCCGTCTGGCCCGTCCTCCGCCTGCCCGTCCGTCCAGACCTGCCCGCCCACTGTCGTCGTCTGGTCATGCCCCGTCTGTCTCCCCGTCCGATTCGTCCGTCTGTCTGCCCGTCCGTTTCGCTCTGCCGAAATCCGTGTGCCCGTCCGTCATGTCCCGAATCCGTGGTGCCCGTCCATCTGTCCGTCGTCTGCCCGTCGTCGTCTGTGCGTTATAATGGTCCCGTTCCGTTGTTAGTTCCGCCCCGTCGTTCCGTACCATCTGCCCATCCATCTGGCTGTCCCGTCGTTCGTCCGCCGCCCATCCCATCTCGGCTGATCCATCCATGCCCACCGTGTAGGCACCTAATCATTTCAGGCATTTGTTTTAACAATCCATGATATTCCAACCTAACGATTTAAGGAGCCTCATGATACCCAGCGAGATTTGAATTAGTCGGTATTAATTCTTTGAGAGGGCTTTAAAACTTCAATTCCGATTAATTCAAAATCGTTCTCGAAATAGAACACCCAATCGTTTATTAACTTTGTCTCAGATAGGTTAAAAACGCTTAAAATAATGGATGCAGGTTATATTCTTGTAGAAAGTCTCCTGGATACTGTGGAAAAATTGCATAAGTTCATTTTTTTTTTTAAATTCTTCAGGCGTTTTTTTCACAAATCAATAATAAAGATAAGAAATTTGTCTTAGATAAATCTGTTCAAAAAGATGGTTCTTGAAATAATATTGATATTTGAAAATGCAAAAAAGGTAATAATAAAAAATAACAATTGAAAGATTAGAGAATGTTTACCGTAAATAAATTATTTCTAAAAAAATTCATGTGTGTTATTAAAAAGTGTCAATAACAATTTTTGTAGTTTTACAAACACGCACGTTTGAGAACGCCAATTTACTTATGATTGAAATTAATAGGCAAATTGTTTTTTAAAAATATCTTCAAACCCGCTCCCAATTTTTTTCTTTAATTTTTTTTCTCTCGCCGATAGACAAAAGGACGCTAAAATAATGAACGTATGTCTCGCAAATTCGCTTAGAATTTCAGAGAATCAGCAAAAGTTAGAAATATTAAATGCGAGAAAGATATTACTGTTATAACACACGCTAGTTGTATTTACTCTCATTCACAATATGATGGGTATGAGGTTATATCCAATTTCATAAAGCGAGTGAGATAGATCTAATGGCTTGTACCTTATAGCTGCATGAACTATGTTTAATGAAAAGATACTGATTCTGATCTAACAACTATTTTTGTGAATCTAATTTCATTCTATAATCAACCGCACTATTTTTCTTTGTGAAATTCTGTTTAATACGTCATTCATATTCTGACATCAAGCTGAATTGAAACAATGTCCTTCAGATTTCAAAATATTAATATATAACAATAATTATATTATATATTCTAAACATTACATGAAATGTTATAAAGATAAAATGGTTTTTGGTAATGTAAATTATTTTAAAATATAACTATAAATTGGTATTAATATTATTATTATTATAAATAATCAAATCTTCTTTTTTATACTGAAAATTTTATCAAATAAATTATTTAATATCTGAATTTAATAAACTGATATATTTTCAAAGTTTTGAAGTAATTAGATATTATTAATTATAAATTATGACATAATCATATTATGGAAAAAGTCAGAGCGAAATATGACCCGCATAATATGTAATAAAACTTATTATACTTAATTCAAAGAACTGGTCCAACAATATATTCAGTCATTGAATAATCGAAATAAATTTCTCCTTTAAAAACTCAAAAACGATCCAGGAACCCATCGAGAACCTGATCCTATTACTTTACTTTACATTTTTTCTCCAATGTATTTAAAACCTCCACGCATCGTAGCATTATTAGACTTACACTATCAACTAATAAAATAATTCCTTCTCTTACTAATATTGGAACCACATCATACAACATAAGCGCAAACTATTTAATCAACTTTCTAAGAACTCTACAGAAAAAAAATTTAAAAAGTCCTATGATCAAAACAACATACTATTGGATGGAATGTTGAGAAACCATTTCGGCCACAAATTCGGACATCATGTCACTAATTTATAAATTATTAGAAATTGAATTCCTTCTTGTTTAGTCAAACATTATATCTTCAGATTCGCACGTTTATCGATTTCAAAAATTGATTTCCACTTTTCTCAACATAATTTTATCATTCCGCCCGAAATGCCTCCAGGGTCCTGTCTGTTCCTCTCGCTTTTAACCTAAATACTCTCTAAATAATTCCCAATTAATAATACTTTAGAATTAGCCTGATTTGCCGACTGATACTGCATTCTTTCATTAGCCATTAAAAAAATATAGCAACTGCCAAAAATTAGAATACAATCTACACCTCTTTCTTTATACAAACTCGAAACCTCGCAAACGGCGAATTAAACATTTTACTGAGATAATGTCAAGCATATAACTCTGATATATCACCCAACACATCTATTACAAATTCTTAGGTTTCCTGTCTGACCATTAAACTTAAATGCAAAGCCCCATAAAAATACCTATTCATAAGCTAACACTAACATTCTAAATTGCACTCCTAATCAAATATTAAAGCTAAACTACACACAGGTCACATAGAAAATTAATATACAACCACAGTTATTCGTCCTAACTCTTAACTATATGACTGCACCTATATCTGCTCTCAAACGATGCCAAAACTGATTAACAGACAAATATAATCTCCAAAATAAATTCATTAACGAAAAATTAATATTTCATTCGCTGATATATTCCCAACTCTCAACTTCCATAATGAACTAAAATCTAATCGAATACGTACTACCCATTCCCTAATACGTTCACAAACCTAAAATTTTCCACCTTCTCTGCATGACTTCGAGTGAATGACCAGACTTCGTACTTTTAATTAACGCCAAGCATATTTTCCAGAAACGCATGATTAGCAAAATTTCTAAATGGTATATTTCATCTCCATTAAATTCTAATTTCACAAAATATATTATCCTTCTACTGCAGATTAATTAAACCTACTTCAGGTTCCTGTTGAGAATCAAATCGCACATTATTAATTTGTATAATGTCCAACCAACTGAACGATCAACACATGTGCAACATAGTTAAAAATATTTTTCTTTAAAACGAAGAATATTGTTGGAGAAAAAAAAGTACAAATGAAACAATTGTTGTAAGAGACAAGAAGTATGATGAACGAATACTGTAATATTTAAACAACCATCAGATCTCGAATTAAAAAAATCTATGAGGAAAAAAAATATCGGTTATAACAATCTTCACATTATAATTTACAAATAGGAAATCACGATATGTAGGTTATTTAGTAATATTATATGGTTTACAAATAAAAATTATAGTGGAATAATAATGCACAACAATATGCACATATAGGTCTGAAAGTTTGATTGACTTCAAATAAAATTTTAGTGATAGACACTAATATTTATTTTTGTGATTAATCCCTAATATTTACTGGTTCAAAAAATGAACAAACAGACTGCAGTCATGGATATTACAAAACTATGAAATTTTGCTTTGAACTGTGATACGACACAAGGCGTTTCTGTTCTTCTTAATGCATTAAGTAACACAGCATTTTCACATATTGAAAAATGTATTTCAATGGAAGTTTTCATTTACTTGCCTCTCTTGCCTTCTTTACTGCCATCGAAGATGTGACACGCTGCATCCATTGAACAAGTCTCTCTTCTTGTATTTTTCTTCTGCGTAATTGCGGTGAATTTTTACGGTGGTCTTTCTCTCTTACTTATGATAACACAGTTTTACCCCACTTTGATGAAGAAGAGTCATGCAACGTGCATGTGAAAATGTAGCTAGAATATAAACATTTTTTATTTTCTTGAATAGAACCACAAATTTATTAAGGCAATCTTTTATATATTCAAACCAACTTTCACAATTTTCAAAGATCGACTCCATGAAAGATGTGAACGTAAATACACTGCCTTGTGCATATAAAACGAGCATCTATATGGTATAAGACTTATTAGTGGAATACCAAAAGATCACACCACCACCCAATGCATGGTTGTACAACTTACAAATTAACGGTCTTGCGAATAGTAACATATCTTTGTCTTTTTCTCCCGTCGATGATATTCATCTACATCACCAGAACCAATCAAAAGTGTAAGACAAGTGAAAATATTCATATTATTCCAGCCAATTCGAATGAACGAATTCCATCTTGTACTACGAACTTTTCGAAGTCAACGAATAACTCTTTCTAATCAATTTCCTTGTCTGAAGATTGACAGGAGGATTGCCAAATCTTAATTACAACAAAATAGTTACACACCACGCATGAACATCCCTTTTGCTTTTCAGATATTTAGCAAAGTAATAGCTTATGAAACAACAATAGTAAGAAAAATGTAGATGCTCGTTCTGCGCCTACACGCGCTCTACAAGATGCAGAGGACAACAGAGTTGCATTCAGACCCAGTCGTAGTTTTGTTTTAGCACTCTATCCAATTTGCAGTACAACCCACCTCGGTAAACTTATTGAAAGTCCTAATTATTTGACGGTGCCTGTTCTCCCGTCTCATTCCATGTGTTCTATTTCTGCCCTATTACGTTATAACAAAACACTTACTAACTCAATTGTGGCTGCTTACAATAAATAACACTCATGAATATCATTTAGTATAGAATTTTTAATACACAGACATTTCTTAATAATTTATTTTTCTCATTAGATTTGCAATGTTAACTTTGGAACAATTGTTGACACCCTTATAATCTATTATATACACACCTTCTGTAACTCCAACTTTTTCTACCCTGTTGTATCTCTTTACTTTCTGTACTTCCATCTTTTTTATTTAATTTAACACTTTTGTGTAAATTCTTGTTAAATTTGAATTTAGATCATCTTTTTACCACCTTTATTAATTTTTATGAATGAAGGAAAAGGTGTACAATAAAAGAATCTAATACTAAATGCAGTATTCTAGTGTTAATTATGTAATGCACCAGCAAAAGATAAAAACATAGTGCTGATAAAACTAAAGGACCAAATAAAAATCAGCAAAATTATGAATCATATGCTTTCCAGATTTCGTCGCAAGCCAAAGAGCAAATTATTTATCAGCTACCGCCTAGTAGGTATAGCTTGTCCTTTACTTTTCTTTATAAATCTTTAGTAATTATTAACACCAAGTACTGCACGAATGAGAGGAGAAAGACGAGAGAGAGAGAGATAGACGAGAGGAGAAAGAGAGAGACAGCCGAGAGGAGAGATAGAGAGAAAAATGCTTCAAACGAATAATGTGTATTAAAATTACATTTTTTGTTGAACACATGTATTATTATTGTACCCTTAAATTAATTGTATAGTAAAAATTTATATTCATATCAAATTTTGCACGAATAAGTTTAAAGGAAAACCACCCAACACAGGCAGTGAATGCATAATAACAGTTATATCTAAATACCACAAATATGATAGAAGATATTCTACGCCTCTTGAGACCTAATGGCAATAATGATGCTGGTTGTTATACTACAAGAATATTGTTTTCCGGAAACAAATAAATAGATTTCAAAAATCGATTTCTAATTTACGTTTATCATATAAATAAAAACCAGATGAAATAAATTTGCATGGTAATTTTATTAATTAGGGAAAAACAAAAAAAATAATAACGAAGTATAAAACTTAATCGGAGAGAAATACCTAGCACCAGCATATATTCAATTATAAAACTTCAGAAGAAAACGTATCCATATTAATTGTCAATGTAATTGCATAAGGTCACAACTGACGATCCCAATAAACTCGGTGCAGAATCATTTCCAAAGAGATAATTCAATTGCTTAAAAATCAAGCCGATATACCACAATGTCAAGTTGATGTGACTTAATTATGCACACACATACAATACATCTAGTCTTGATGTAGTTCTTTCTTATTATTTCTCACTTTGATACATTTATTCTCAAATTATAATAATCCAGTCTATTTCAGATTACGGCATAAATGAAATCACAAACCAATATGCCCAATTTACTGTAATATCTCAAATATAGACGCTACTCATATTTTCCAGGAAATTTCGCAAGGTCATAGTCGGATTGAACTCTCTTTGAACCTAATATCAGAGCTTATAAAATATTTGTTTGGAGGCTCGACTTCAGACCATCAGAGAGCATGGCTCTCCTATAACGAACGGTTAATAATGGAAAAGATATAGAACAAATATTTCCCCCCAAATATATTCTCTATTTTAATAAAATATGGAGTTAGCCAAAATATTTTAAAAATATGAGTTCGGCAGGACAATACTAAGATTAATGTTATGGATTTGAACTACAAGAGATCTTGTAACAGGTTAGGAGAAACATTTTACAATAAAAAATTAAAAATTTCAATTAAATTAGTTTTTTGATTTTTATTTAAATTTATTTTTTCTAATTTAAATTTAAAAAAAAAAAAAATACGAACCGCTACACGTATCGACTATAAAACACTGTAGCATATACTACAAGAATACGTCATTTGAACAACTAAACCCATTGAATCGAAGTGAGAACATTCCTGCTGCGAGACACACTTAACGAGACAAGACATTCGCCAACCGCCACTGAGCGGGAGAAGGAAGACTCTCATGGCGAGCTTCAGGGTGCAGTGGAATTTCTTTTATCGTAGGCGGCTTAATATGGGTGGTTTTATACATTCCAAACGGGCGCGAATAAACCATTGCACCCAAAGGACGTCTTCTCTGCCCTCCTGGCATCAAAATTGTCAAGACTTTATAAATATTTAAGTTTACATTCTGTGATGCGAGGTTACCTCCTCTGTGTACCCAAACAAAATAATTAGATCGACAGCCAATGCGCAATAGGAGTGCCAGGCAGAAGTGACACTCCAAGCCTTTGGTAAGTACAAATAATGCGATTCCGGTATCCAATCATCTAATTTCCCCCTTTTTATCTCTTTTGGGGCAGGAGCAATCTAGAGCAACTGTGCAGAAGATGATTTACATAGTTGTTAATTCTATAAATAGTTATAAATTAATTGTAAACTTGATAGATATTCATTTCTCGTATACGTACCCTTATATAGGAAGGTAACTAATACGTAGTATAAGAAATTACGGGTAACTGGCGCGAAAAAAACAGCAGGGAAAAAAATCCTCCCAACACGGTGGTGGAGCCAGCAATTCCTGTTTGTGCGTCCTCTAGATATCGAAAAATCGATTTGAACGCAAACGTCTGATCCATCTGTGAAAGCGCCACGTAGCACCTAAACCTACGTAAGAGTTTTCCTAAAATTGAAGAAACGCTTAGTCGATCATCTGTTCAAATCTTTAAGATTTGAAATGAAAAACATCCTTAAAATTTGGCAGAAGTTTCTTCACATGAAGCTACGCCTTACGACAAATTTTCAAATTTTCTGAAAAACGAGCCCGATTATAAATTTCCTTGAGAATAGTTGTAAAATACACGTAATAAAGAGATGACCAAAAGTTAATCCAAAATTTCATATATTCCAAAAAGAGTCAAGGTATCCAATAACACGTAGAAATTTTTCTACGGCGTGTTCTACAACTACCAAAATTGACGGATAGAAGATAAGTAGATATTTCCCCTTCAAATGAAATTTGTTTTCCATATGTAGTTCTTCAATGAGCGTGATGTACATTTTTTAGAAATTCAGTAAAAGTTGCCACCATAGATTACGAGTGCAACATGTAGCCAATTAAAAAAAAAAAGAGGATTTCTCGAATCGTTCTCACGTCAAATTTTTAGCTAGATTTAGACGACGAGTGTATATGTATACATTAAGCACTTTACGAAATACATGATGCTAAATGATGTCCAATTAAAAATCTCTCCACACACCCCAAATTTGTTTTTGTGAAAATGATACTTGAGATATTCCCACATTTCAAAAAACATCAAACGCACAATTTTCTACAAAAAACCGTTAACAAATTATTCTACTCACATACCTTTTCGTTACGGAAATGCCTTATTGTACTGTTTAAGTGACATTATTGAGATAATATTTAGTCTATATCTTTAATTTTCTTTCAAAATTATTATTAGCAAATATTTCTTTAAATATCTTTCCAGCCGCCTTAATACTGGATATTTCCACAATTATGTAATTCATATCGCAATTTGATTGAATAAAAAAGTTCTTCAAAATTACGATCAAAAGACAAAGTATAATTGAGAAAAAAACCCAGAAAAAATTCCTCGTAAAATGAGCTTCAAATTTATGACAAATTTAAAGGATTTACCCACATAGTTACGATTTCATTCTCAACTATTAATTAAAAATAATATTGGCAATTCTATATTAGGAAAAGAAAAATTGAGAAAAATCTTCCCCCTCCCGCAAAAAAAAAAAAAAAAAAAAAAAAAAAAAAAAAAAAAAAAAAAAAGATAAGGACGTTGCGATCAGATGCAGCGCCATAAAGGACATGGGGGACAGACCCACCCAAGGAAAAAGTTAAAAACAAAAAGATCGACTAATGACTACAGTCATGTGCCCATATCTCTAGCACCACATAGACTTCATCAATATAACTAGTCCTCAAAGTGTCATTTAATAAAAAAAATGTCAATGGCAGAGAGCGTCACAGAAAATAGGATTGAGCCCCCTCTATATTATATAGGATGAGAATGGCAATGTGGATCGGATTATAAAGTCTACTTAAGTTCTTGAAACGTAATCATTGAACATTGTACACATATTCTAAGAGGTAGAGTACAGAATTTCATAATAAGACTCCTTCCCTAATACGTATACTTCTTACGAGGCCTCGTTACTCTGCTTAGAAAGAGCTGTTTCTGAGCGGTTTCTCTTTCCAATGTTTTATATACAAAATTATTTACCACATTTTATATACCTTCTGATAATTCTTTGTATTCACCATTTACATTCTTCCATTCACAATTCCTTTACGTGAATTCAGAGTTTCCGTTGTTATGTAGTATTAAACAGTTAATTCATCACCGATATGCGTCCACCTTCAACATATCCATGCCGATATTTTGACCAAAAAGCGTCCACCTATTCTTTTCAATTTTCTCTAAGATACTTCGCCAAATGAAAGTAGAAAAAAAATATAATACCTCTAAGTTGACTTTCGTTATTTTTATTCATCTATCACGTAAGTACATTATGACCGGTCGAAATTCTACAATACCCATTGAAATAGATAGTGCTTCGTCGTCTCTTGCAGTCATTTATTCTTCTTATTATATTAAGCATGTAAATATTCTGTTCCAAGTCAATACATACGTTATTTCACGATAATCTTCCTCAATAGATATATATAACGAAAAGCGAGTTCCAGATAGACGTGAGAGGGAAAAAAATAGTGGTTCACAGCCAGCATACGCATCACAAGTAGGACACTTTTTAAACAATGTATAGTTGAATTTCTAAGAATTATTTTTAAAAAAAATGCCATATGTAGTTATGTGACGAGAACTCGGTTCACTGGCTAATTAATCATGACTATCGAAAGAACCTTAACACGACGGTTTGCGAGCAGTGGTGTTATATGTTTTAGGAAAAGAGAAAAGTACCTATGGATTGTCCAAAACTACACATGCGATTGTCCTTGTAAATATCGACAGAATAAGAGGCCTCGACAAAAATCTAAAGAATAACTATACTAAATACTGGAGAAGTCATATGTTTCGGAGATTTTGAACGAGTGATTTGTGATTACTATAAAACAATACTGAATATATAATAGATAACAATATTTCCTAAAAGAAATAGTAGAAGAAAACGTTTGCTAAATTTGTCATAAACAAAACTGAAGGCTTTATTACCCATGAGGTATACCTTGAAATATTCAATAGGATATACCAAAATATATTTAGTAATTCCTAGACGCTATGGTGTTACACGTTTTCCTAGGGCATAATATTACGAAGATGAAATAAAAGATAGCAATGTAATGCCAAAGAATATACGATATTTTTCTAAAGAAACAAACAACAACATGACAGAGAATGATTTTAGTACACACCCTAAACGAGGAAAAGTAATTATTTTTCTTTTTATATGAAGTAATAGTAATTGCGATGATAATGCTTGGGTACGGATAGTATATTTAATAATAATGTGCACACTGTACGAAAATCCAAAAATGTAGAATACATTCTGTAATGCTCAAACAAAATAAAGGGATTATTCGATTAATAATAATAATAATATAATAATAATAATAATATAATAATAATCATAATAAACAATAGAGAGTAATAATATAATAAATAATAATATAAATATAATAAGTAATGAATATAATCAAATATACTAGAGAAACAATAGAATGGTCATTCGGGGGAGTCCTGCAAGGCGGAGACCGCCCACGCGAAGAACAACCGACTACTACATCGAGCCGTTCCAGCCACCAGCAGCCTCAGCCGACCGTCCCACTGCGCCTGACCCGGCCGCCGCCGCCGCCGGCGTTCGCCAGGTCACCGTCTGCTCGGGACGTCTGCCTTCATGCGCGCACGCGCCGCCGCCGCCCGACTGCGAATGGGCGAGGAGAGAAAGACGAGAGAAGCGAAAGAAGCGCGGGTGAACGGCGCGCCGACAACGAGGGGAAGGGAAAAGAGCCCAGGTACGCCGGCGGCGGAGGAGCGCGGCGGAACGCGAGCTGGCCGGAGAAGGGCGGTTTACATCATGCATGGAGACACAAACAACAACGGCGAGAGAATATTCCGGCGGGCGCGAGCCGGGAGGCGGACCGCTGTGACTCGCGGCTGCTGATTGCTGCGGGAAATGCCATTTCCGCGTGCTCACGATCAAAACCGCGGCGTTTTAGAGAGAGGACGCAACCGCCCGCACGCAGACAGCACCCCATACGCGAAACTGTAGAAGTCCCTTCCTTAAGCCCTTCACGCCATAGTTAATGAAACGGTCGTCGGACTAATATCCAGCGCCGACCGAGAGCCTGTCGCCACATAGAATCTTTGGAGATCAGGACGTTCTTGATGGTTCATTTCTCTAGGGTACCTCATACACAATTTCGATTTAGTGGTTTTGTCAGACAATTGAAAGATATTACAAACATAATAGTACGGAGACAAGAATCAATACAGTAACAAGGCGAAATTTCCCGGATCACTAATACACGCCGACAAATAAGGGAGCTATACAGCAATAATTAGCAATAAACATATTAGCAATCATAGTGATAAACGCGGATCCTTTTTAAAATACAAATATGATAAGAGAATGAAATAAAAAAAAAAAACCACTACAAGATGTAGATTACTTCCCTTCTGGCATACGAGTATTAACTCGTTAAGGCAGTAAACGACAAAGAAACGCCCGTTAACTAACACCATCAACATAATTATTAGGGCTTTAGTGTCCCCAGAGTCGCTTAACAATCCAAACACATTTAAAGGAAAACGAAATATCATTCGTAGTAACTAATTATACTCGGAGAGGGTGTTCTGTAAGAAAAGTTCAAGCAGGCGAACCACTTGAATCAGCAATTGCCAACCATTACCGCATGTAAACACACGTTAGAATGCTTAACCTATTTACACACGAACAGAAAAAACTAGTGTGTGTGGTGTGTGGGGGGCGGAGAATTCTGAGTTCAAAAATGAGCCGTATCAAAAAGGTTGGAACTTACACAGTAGCGAGGAAAATCCATATTTCTCTTCAAAAACAGAAACGGACCGTTAAAAGTGAAAATCGTAATGGTATATACCTCACAGGCGTTGAGTATAGAGAAACAGAGCACCTGTAGAGAAATACAGTATTAAAAAAAAACAAAGACAAAAAATTTCTGGGACCCCGGGGGACGGCATCCCGGGAACTTTAAAAATGGAAAGTTAAACCCAATCTTTAACAATATTGTTAATTTTTTTGGCCCGGGAATGTGCCCAAAAAAAAACAAATTGAAGGAAAATCTCTCTCTTCTGTCCCTTCGTCTGTCTGTCCCTTCGTCTGTCTGTCCCTTCGTCTGTCTGTCCCTTCGTCTGTCTGCTCGTCCGTCTGCCCGTTCGTCCGTGTGCCCGTCCATCCGTCTGCCCGTTCGTCCGTGTGCCCGTCCATCCGTCTGCCCGTTCGTCCGTGTGTCCGTCCGTCTGCCCGTCCGTCCGACCGTCTGCCCTTCCGTCCGTCTGTCCGTCCGTCCGACTGTCCGTCCGTCTGCGCTTCCGTCCGTCCGTCTGCCCGTCCGTCCGCCTGCCCGTCCGTCCGCCTGCCCGCCCATGCGTCCGTCTGGTCATGCCTCCGTCTGTCTGCCCGTCCGTTCGTCCGTCTGTCTGCCCGTCCGTTCGTCTGCCCGTAATCCGTGTGCCCGTCCGTCTGTCCGTCCGTGTGCCCGTCCATCTGTCCGTCCGTCTGCCCGTCCGTCTGTCTGTGCGTTTATATGTCCGTCCGTTTGTTAGTCCGCCCGTCCGTTCGTCCATCTGCCCATCCATCTGGCTGTCCGTCCGTTCGTCCGTCCGCCCATCCATCTGGCTGTCCATCTGCCCATCCGTGTAGCACCTAATCATTTCAGCTTTTTTTACAATATTGATATTCCCCTAACGATTTAAAGGAGCTCTGTACCCCGCGAGTTTGAATAGGGTATTAATTTTTGAGAGTGCTTTACATAACTTCAATTCCATTTTCAAAATGTTCTCGAAATGACCCCAATCGTTTATTAAACTTTGTCCTCAGATAGGTTAAAAACGCTTAAAATAATGGTGCAGGTATATTTCTTGTAGAAATCTCTGATATGTGGAAAAATTGCATAAGTTCATTTTTTTTTTTAATTTTCAGCGTTTTTTTACAATCAATAATAAAGATAGAAATTTGTCTTAGTAAAATATGTTCAATAAAGATGGTTCTTGAAATAATATTGTATTTTTGAAAATTGCAAAAAAGTAATAATAAAAATACAAATTTGAAGATAGAGATGTTTACCTTAAATAAAATATTTTCTAAAAAATCATGTGATTAAAAAGTGTCATATACAATTTTTTGTGTTTTACAAACACGCACGTTTGGAGCGCAATTACTGATTGAAATTAATGCAAATTGTTTTAAAATATTCTTCAAACCCGCTCCCAATTTTTTCTTTAATTTTTTTTCTCTCGCCGATAGGACAAAGGACGCTGAAAATAATGACGTATGTCTCGAATTCGTTGATTTCCGAGAATCGCAAAAGTTAGAAATAATGCGAGAAAGTATGTACTGTTGTAACACCGCTAGTTTTTGTATTTCTTTCGTTCACAATATCTTGATGGGTGAGGTTATATCCAATTCATAAACGAGTGAGATAGTCTATGGCTTGTACCTTACTATTGCAATGGAACATGTTTATGAAAGATACTGATTCTGATCTAACACTATTTTTGTGATCTAATTCATTCTGTAATGCATACAGCACTATTTCTTTGGTGAATTCTGTTTTGACGTCATTCATATTCTGCATCAAGCTGTTGAACATGTCCTTCAGATTTTCAAAATATTATATTAAAATAATTTATTATATATTCTAAACATTACATGAAATGTTATAAAGATAAAATGGTTTTTGGTATGTAATTATTTTAATTATAACTATAATTGTTATTATTATTATTATTATTATTATTATCATCTTTCTTTTTTTATACTTGAAATTTTTTCAAATATATTTAATATCTGTTTAATAAACTGATATATTTTTCAGAAGTTTGAAGTAATTGATATTATTAATTATAAATTATGACAATAATATATTTGGAAAAAGTCAGAGGAAATTGAGATAATATGTAATAAACTATCTTACTTAATTCAAAATAACGGGAACATATATTCAGTCTTGATAATCGTATTTTCCTTTAAACTACAAAACGATCCTAGGAACCCATCGAACCATTGTCCTATTACTTTACTTTACTTTTTTCTCCAATGTATTTAAAACCTCTACGCATCGTAGATTATTAGACTTCACTACAACTAATAAAATAATTCCTCTCTTACAATTTGGACCCACTCATCAACATGCCAACTATTTATCAACTTTTAAGACTTACAGAAAAAAATTTAAAAAGTCCTTTGATCAAAACAACATACTATTGTATGGATGTTGAAGAAACCTTCGGCACAATTCGACATCATGGTCCTATTTATAAATTATTAGAAATTGGAATTCCTTCTTGTTTATTCAAAATTTTCTTCAGATCGCACTTTTCGTTTCAAAATTATTTCCACTTTTTCTCAACTATTTTCAGTTCCCGCCCGAATGCCTCCAGGGGTCCTGTCTGTTCCCTCTCCTTTTTAACCTAAATCTCTCTAATATTCCCAAGTTAATATACTTAGAATTAGCCCTGTTTGCCGATGATACTGCATTCTTCATTAGCCATAAAAAATTAGCAACTGCCAAAAATAGAATACAATCTCACCTCTTTCTTTATACAAATCGAACCTCCAAACGGCAAATTAAAATTTACATGGATAAATGTCAAGCTATACTCTGTATATCACCCAACACATCTATTAAATATCTAGGTTTCCTGTTTGACATTAAACTTAAATGCAAAGCCCATAAAAAATACTATTCATAAAGCTAACACTAATATTCCTAAATTGCACTTCCTAATCAATTTAAATCTCCTACACACAGTCACATTGGAAAATTAATATAAACCACAGTTATTCGTCCTACTCTTACTTATGCTTGCCCTATCTGCTCTAACGATGCCAAAACATATTAACAAAATATAAATTCTCCAAAATAAATTCATTCGAAAATAATATTTCATTCGCTTTGGTATATTCCCAACTCTCAACTTCCTAATGAACTAAAATCTGATACGTACTACCCATTCCCTAATACGTTCACAAAACCTTAAAATTTTCACCTTCTTGCATGACTTCTGACAGACTCGTACTTTTAATTAACGCCAAGCATATTTTCCTGAACGCATATTAGCAAAATTTTCTAAAGGTATATTTCATTCTCCTTAAATTCTAATTTCACAATATATTATCCTTCTCTGCAGTAATTCCTACTTCAGGTTCCTGTGAGAATCAAATCGCCTATTATTTATTTGTAATGTCCAAACCCCTGAACGTCAAACATGTGGCACATGTAAAAATATTTTTCTTTAAAACGAGAATAATTGTTGGAGATGAACATTGTTGTAAGAGCAAGAGTGATGGAAATATGTAATATTTAACACCATCAGATCTGAATTAAATCTATTGGGAAAAAAATATCTGTTTAAAATTCTTCCATATTTTACAAAAGGAATCAGTTATGTAGGTTTTTAGTATTTTTTGGTTTACAAATAAAATTATGTGGATAATAATGCACACAATTATGCACATTAGGTCTGAAGTTTTGTTGATCAATAAAAATTTTAGTGCACTAATATTTATTTTGTGTTAATCTAATATTCTGTTCAAAAATTGACAACAGACTGCAGTTGGTATTACAAAACTATGAAATTTGCTTTGACTGGTGATACGACACAAGAGTTTCTGTTCTTCTTAATGCATAAGTGAACACAGCATTTGTCACAATTGAAATGTATTTTCAATTGGAAGTTTTCATTCTTGCCTCTCTTGCCTTCTTTCTGGCCATCAAGATGTGACACGTGATCCATTGAAACAAGTCTCTCTTCTGGTATTTTTCTTCTGCGTTTGCGGTGAATTTTACTTGGTCTTTCTCTCTTACTTTATAACACAGTTTTACCCACTTTGATGAGAGATTCTGCAACGTGCATGTGAAAATGTAGTAGATATAACATTTTATTTCTTGAATACACAATTTTTGGCAATCTTTTTTTATATTCAAACCAACTGTTCACAATTTCAAAGTCGACTCCATGAAAGATGTGACGTAAAGTACACTGCCTTGTGCATATAAACGAGGCATTCGTATACTGTATAAAGACTTATTAGTTGATCCAAAAGATCCACACCACCCAATGCATGGTTGTACAACTTTACAATTTACGGTCTTGGAATAGTAACATATCTTTTGTCCTTTTTCTCCCGTCGTTGAGTTTCATCTACATCACCAGAACCAACAAAATTGTAAACAAGGAAAATATTCATATTATCCAGCCAATTGAATGGTACGATTCCATCTGTACTACGAACTTCGAGTCACGATCTCTTTTCTTCATTTCCTTGTCTGATTGAGCAGGAGGATTTGCAAATCTGTTTACACAAATAGTACCACCAGCATGCATCCCTTTGCTTTTCAGTATTTGCAAAAGTTGTATGAACAACAATTGTAGAAAAATGTGTGCTCTTCTGCGCCTACACGCTCTACAAGATGCAAGACAACAGTTGCATCAAGACCCAGTTATTTTTGTTTACACTTATCAATTTCAGTACACCCACCTCGGTAAATTATGAAATCCTTAATATTGACGTGTCTGTTCTTGTTCATTCATGATTGTTCTATTTTGCCCTTTAGTTTTAACAGACCTTACTAACTATTGTGGTGCTTACATAATAACACTATGAATATCCATTTAGTATTAAATTTTTTATTGCACAGACATTCTTAATTTTATTTTTCTCTTGGTTTGCCCAATGTTAACTTTGGGACATTGTTGACACCTTATTCTATATATCACACTTTGTACTCAATTTTTCTCCCGTTTATCTTTTACTTTTTGTACTATCCATTTTTTTTATTTTTAACACTTTTGTGTAAATTCTTGTTAAATTTGGAATTTAGATCATCTTTTACACCTTTATTAATTTTATGAATGAAAGGTAAAAGGTGTAATAAAAAATCTAATACTAAATGCATATTCATAGTGTTATTATGTATGCACCACAATAGTAAAAACATGTCTGTAAAAACTAAAAGGCCAAATAGAACAATCGCAAATTATGAAGTCATATGCTTGTCCAGATTTGTCGCAAAGAGCAAATATTTTCGCTACCGCTAGGGGTATGCTTTTCCTTTACTTTTTTATTTTAAATGTAATTATTAACACCATGTACTGCACGATGAGAGGGAGAGAGAGAGAGAGAGAGAGAGAGAGAGAGAGAGAGAGAGAGAGAGAGAGAGAGAGAGAGAATAAATTGCTTTCTAAACGTATAATGTATTAAAATTACATTTTTTGTTGAACACATTATTATTATTGTAACCTAATTATTGTATAGTAAAAATTTATATTCATATAAATTTTGCACGAATAAGTTAAAGGAAACCACAAACGGCAGTTGAATTGCATTACAGTTATATCTAAATGACCACAAAATATTTAGAGTATTCTACGCCTCTTGAGACCTAATGTGCATAATGATGCTGGTTGTATCTACAAGAATATTGTTTTTCCGGAAACAATAATAGATTTCAAAAAATCGATTTCTTATTACTTTTTATCAATAAATAAAACAGTGAAATTAATGATGGTTTATTATTAGGAACAAAAATATACGAGTATAAACTTACATTCGGAGAGAAATCCTTGCCCGCCATGTTCTTATAAAACTTCAGATAGAATAACGTTCCTATTATAGTTGTCAATGTATGCTGTCACAATCGATTCCCTAAACTGTGCAGAATCATTTCAAAGAGATTTCAATGCTTAAAAAACTCTAGAGCCGATATACCACAATGTTAAAGTTGATGTGCTTAATTATGCACACACTACAATAAATTTACTCTTGATGTATTCTTTTTATTTTTCTCACTTTGATACATTTATCATTTATAATCAGTTATTCAGATTAGCATAATGAAATCACAACCAATATGCATTACTGTTATCTTAATATGACGCTACTTATATTTCCAGAAATTTCCGGTCTGTCGTATTGAACTCTCTTGACCTTATCAGAGCTTATAAAATATTTGTTTGGAGGCACGACTTGCAGACCATCAGAGCATCTCTTAATACGACGGTTATTGGAAAAGATATGACAAATATGTCCCCCCAAATATATTCCTTTTTATAAAATATGAGTTAGCCAAAATATTTTAAAATATGGAGTTCGGAGGACAATATATATTTTAATGTATGGGTTTTGAACAACAAGGAGATCTTTGTCAGGTTAGGGAAACTTTACAATAAAAATTAAAAAATTTCAATTAAATTTAGTATTTTATATTTAAATTACAAACCCTACACGTTCGACTTAAAACATGTAGCATATACTACCAAATACGTCTTGAACATAACCATTGAATCGAGTGGAACTTCCTGCGCGAGACACACTTTCGGACAAGACATTGCCAACGCACTGAGGCGTGAGAAGGGAAGATTCATGGCGAGCTTCAGGGTGCAGTGATTTCTTTTATTCGTTGGCGGTTTATGGTGGGTTTTATACTTCCACGGGCGAATAAACCATTGCACCCAAAGACGTCTTTCTCTGCCCTCTGCATCAAAATTTCGACTTTTTAAATATTTATGTTTCATTCGTATGCGAGGTTTCCTCTGTGTACCCAACAAAATAATTAGATCGACAGCCATGCGCATAGGGAGGTGCCAGGGAGAAGTGGCACTCCAAGCCTTGCGTAATAAATAATTGCGATTCCGGTTCCATCTCTAATTTCCCCCTTTTTGACTTTTGGGGCAGAGCAATCTGGCAACTGTGAAAATGATTTAACATAGTTGTTAATTCTATAAATAGTTATAAATTAATTGTAATTGTAGATATTCACTTTCTCGTATACGTACCTATATAGGAGTACTATACGTAGTATTAAGAAAGTTACGAATACTGCGCGAAAAAACAGCGGGAAAAATCCTCCAACACGTGGTGGAGCCAGAATTCCTGTTTGTGCGTCCTTGATATCGAAAAATCGATTGACGGCAAAACGTCTGTCCATCTGTGAACGCCACTAGCACCTAAACCATACGTAAGAGTTTTCTAAATTGAAGAAACGCTTGTCGATCTGGTCAAATCTTTAAGATTTAATGGAAAACATTCCTTAAAATTTGGGGGTTCTTCACATGAAGCTCCTTCGACATTTTCAAAATTTTCTGAAAAACAGCTCCATTAAATTTCTTTTAAGAATAGTGTAAAATACACGTATAAAGGTGACCAAAGGTTTCCAAAATTTCTATGATTCCAAAAAGGTCAGGTATCCAATAAGTATGATTTTTTTCGGCGTGTTCCTACAACTACAAAATTGAAGATAGTGATTTTCCCTTCAAATGAAATTTGTTTTCCATATTTAGTTCTTCAATGAGGTGATGTACATTTTTTGAAACTTTCAGTAGTTGCACCAATATTTCGTGCAACATGTGCAATTAAAAAAAAAAAGAAGATTTTCTCGAATCGTTCTCACGTCAATTTTTACGTTAGCGACGATTTGTTTACATTACTGCATTTACGCATACATGTGCTTTAAATGATGTCCAATTAAAATTCTTCCAAACCCCATTTGTTTTTTGTGAAAATGTACTGAATATTCCACATTTTCAAAAACACTCAAACGCCATTTTCTCAAAAACGGTTCCAAATTTTTCTTCAATCTTTTCGTACGGATAATGCTTATTGTACTGTTTAAGATGACATTGAGTTAATTTTGCTATATTTTTTTTCTTTCAAAATTTATTGCAAATGATTTGTTTAATATCTTTCACGCCGTTAATATGGATATTTCCAACAATTTGTATTCATTATTGCATTTATGAATAAAAGTTCTTCAAATTACGTCAAAGGAAGTTTTGAGAAAACCCAGAAAAAATTCCTGTGAAAATGAGCTTCAAATTTTGCATTTAAATTTCCACATAGGTTACGTTCTTCTTCAATATTTTAAAAATAATATTGCAAATCTACCATTAGGAAACAGAAAAATTGAGAAAAATCTTCCCCCTCCGCAAAAAAAAAAAAAAAAAAAAAAAAAAAAAAAAAAAAAAAAAAAAAAATAGGTTGGCGATAGATGGCAGCCGCCAAAAGGATGGGGGGCAAGACCACCCAAGGAAATTAAAAAAAAATCACTATGTGACAGTCTGTGCCATTCTCTAGCACCACTAGCTTCATCAATTACTAGTTAAAGTGTCATTTAATAAAAAAATGTCAATGGCAGAGGGGTCACAGAAATAGTTGGCCCCCTCTTATTTTAGGATGAGAATGCCTGTGGATCGATTTAAGTCTACTTAAGTTCTTGACGTAATATGAACATTGTACAATTTTCTAGAGGTACAGATATTTTCATATAGACTCCTTCCTAATCGTAATCTTCTTACGAGGCTCTTTACTCTCTTAGAAACTGTTTCTGAGCGGTTTCTCTTTTCAATGTTTATAAATACAAATTTATTTTCAATTTTATATACCTTCTGATAATTCTTTGTATTCACCATTTACTTCTTCCATTCACATTTCCTTTCGTGAATTAGAGTTTCCTTGTTTATGTAGTTTAAACAGTTATTCATCACCAATGGTCCACTTAACATTCCATTCCGTATTTGTACAAAAGCGTCACTATTTCTTATTCAATTTCTCTGAGACAATACTCGCCAAATGAAAGTAGCAAAAAATATAATACTCTAAGTTGGACTTTCGTTAATTTTTTATTCATCTAGTCGTAAGTACATTTGACCGGTCAAATTCTACAATACCCATTGAAATAGTTTGCTTCGTTTCTCTGCAGTCTTTATTTTCTTATTATTTAATTATATCTGTTCCTAGTCATACATACGTTATTTCACGATAACTCTGTCCTCAATAGATATTTAACGAAGGATTTTAGTAGACGTGAGAGTGAAAAAAATGTTTCACGCCAGCTTCAGATCCACAAGTAGGACACTTTTTAAACAATGTATGTTGAATTTCTAGAATTATTTTTAAAAAATGCATATGTATTTATTGAGAGATCGGTTCACTGGCTAATTAATCATGACTATCGAAAAACTTACGACGGTTTGCGAGCAGTGGGCTGTTATTGTTTAGGAAGAAAGTCATGGATTTCAAAACTACCACATGCGATTGTCTTCGTAAATTCGCCAGGAATAAAGAGCCTCGACAGAAATAAAGACATTATAATAAATTCTGGAGAAGTCATATTTGTTTCTGAAGATTTTTGACCACGAGTGTTTGTAGTACTATAAACAATACTGATATATAGATAACAATATTTATAAAGAAATGTAGAAAACGTTTGCTAAAATTTGTGATAAAAACTGAAAGGCTTTTCCCATGAGGTATACTTGAATATTTCAATAGTATACCAAAATATTATTTAGTAATTCCTAGACGCTATGGTGTTACACGTTTTGTGGGCATTATTACGAGTGAAATAAAGATGCAGATGTATTCAAGAATGTACGTATTTTTCTAAAGAACAAACAACAAATGACAGAGAATTGTTTTAGTCACACCCTAAACGATTAAAAGTATTATTTTTCTTTTTATTGGTAATAGTAATTGCGATGTAGCTGGGTACGGATAGTTTTTATAATATGTGCACACTGTACGAAATCCAAAATGTAGAATACATTCTGTAATGCTCCAAAATAAAGGATTTATTCGAATAATAATAATAATAATAATAATAATAATAATAATAATAATAATAATAATAACAATAGAGAGTTAATAATAATAATAATAATAATAATAATAATAATAATAATAATAATAATAATATTACTAGAGAACAATAGGAATGGTCATCGGGGGAGTCTGCAAGGCGGACCGCTCAGCGAAGCAACCGCTTCTCGGCCGTCCTCAGCCACCGCCACCGTCACCACCGTCGCCACTGCCGCCTGCGCGGCCGCCGCCGCCGCCGGGCGTTCGCCAAGGTCACCGTCTGTCTGGAGCGTCTGCTTCTGCCGCGCCGCGCCGCCGCCGCCGCGACTGCGAATGGGCGAGGAGAGAAAGAGAGAGAGCGAAAGAGCGCGGGTGAACGGCGCGCCGACAAGAGGGGAAGGGGGAAAGAGCCCAGGTCGCGGCGGCGGGGGAGGCGGCGGCGGCGCGAGCTTGAGCCGGAGAAGGGGCGGTTACATCACTGCTGGAGACACAAACACAACGGCGGGAATATTCCGAGCGGGCGCGGGAGGCGGACGCGCTGTGACTGCGGCTGCTGAGTGCTGGCGGGTGGCATTTCGCGTTGCTCACGATCAAACCGCGGCGTTGTTAGAGAGGACGCCGCCGCCGCCGGCGACCCCATCGCGAAACTTGAGTCCCTTTCCTTAAGCCTTCCACGGCCCATAGTTAATGAAACGGTTCGTCGGACTAATATCCAGGCGCGACCGAAGGCTGCTCGGCACATGAATCTTTGGAGATCAGGGAAGATTCTTGTGGGTTCTATTTTCTCTAGGGTCCTCATACAAATTTCGATTAGTGGTTTTGTCAGAAATTGAGATATTATCAAACTTAATAGTACGGAGACAAGAATAATACAGAACAAGGGCGAAATTTCGGTGATTACTTCAGCGACAAATAAGGAGTAGTACAGGCAATAATGAATAAACGTATTAGCATATGTGTAAGACGCGTCCTTTTTAAAATACAATATTGTGAGAATGAAAATAAAAAAAAAAAACAGTACAAGATGTTGATGTACTTTCCCTTCTGCATACGAGTATAATTCGTTAAGGCAGTAACGACAAAGAACCCCGTTAATAAAATACTAATTATTAGGCTTTTGTCCCCCAGGGGTACATCAAACACATTTAAGGCGAAATATATTCGTAGTAACTTATACTCGGAGAGGGTGTTGTTAAGAAATAAGCAGGCGCACACTGAATCAGCAATGCACATTACGCTGTAACACACGTTAGAATGCTTACCTATTACCCACGGACAGAACTGTGTGTGTGTGTGTGTGGGGGGGGGGGGAATTCTGAGTCATGGCCGTTCAAAGTTGGCTTCCAGTGCGAATCTATTTTCTCTTTCAAAACAACGACTTAAAAGTGTCGAATGTTCGCACGGCTAGTTTGCGCTACTTAATACATTATTAAAACAAGACAAAATTCTGACGACGATACCGGACTTTAAAATGGAAGTACATCTACATTTTTGCTTCAAAACAAATTGAAGGAAGAACTGGTCTGGTAAATCACGAGAATGATCAGTGGAGTGGTAAAAAGGTGGAAGAAATGTACTTTGGCACAACAGCTCTTTACGAGCTAAGGGCAGAGTCTCGGCCATGCTGTCGTGGATTAAGGGGTACGCGTGGTTAGCTTATAGCCATCCCTACACTCTGTTTCTGGCATTTTCAACCTGAGAAGTGAGTTTTCTCATCGCCACACGACAAAGATACTGGGCAAGGAAAGCGCACAATTAATTTTTGCTCCGAGCCGGAGTTGCGCCGTGGAAAGCGAGCACGCTAACCAACGAGCCACCGAGGGTTGCAGGTAGGAAGCAGTAACTTCCAGTAATAGATAGTTCTTCCATTTCACTAACTAAATTGATGGAACCGAAGAAAACAGTGTGCGCGGGTTACTGTATTCTCTAAATATTTTTACAACAAAAAAGTGGTTTCTTCAGTAGGGCTATAGTATTGATGTGAGACCAATACTTCTTGGTTCTCCAGACGATAAAAAAGATGTTTGCCGGTATTTCTACTTATAACGAATTCGTGTACGGAACAGTTTGTATTTCCATACTCTTTAAAAAGAGAAAAATGTAAAGTTATGCAATTTGTAGGTAAGATACGTTGCCATTATTGTGTACGACTAGGTAGGAGCCGTTTTTAATATATTTTGTCACGAGCAATCAATTTTTCATCAAATAAATCTACATTCTTTGACTTAACATTTCTTTATTTCAGAATTGTAAAAGAAATGGAATAACATAGTTTTTATCCTTTTTTTACATTTTTATTACATATTAGTTAAAAATTGTACACCCTTGGTATGAATGAAAATTGTGAGTAGACTATAATATCGTAAACATTAGCTAGAGACGCTGTTATCAATGCATATTTGACCCACTGAAAAATACAGAAGGAGAAAGTGAAATAAAACAATGGGAAATGAGTGGAACATCTCACTACCTCTAGACTCGTTTCACGATGACTTTATACAATGATGTAGGAAAATTTTAACCCATTTTTTCTTATAATTCTTATCTCAAACAGTAGTTTGGATCCTGTTTTAATTTAAATCATTGAATCCAAATATATTTTAATTAGTATTTGTTCCAAATAAGGAAGTGAATAAAGTTTTTCTTGTGACGGAATTCAGCTAGGATTTCTTTCGAGGGGGGTATACGAATTTAATTAAGAATTAAATACATTACTATCTCATGGTAGTAGTCTTCAAAATAGGATATTCGTTTTGAATACTGTTTTGAAAACCACATCTCAGAAATTGTGTGAAGTCGTGAGCCAATGATTAGTTTATTAAGTTTCAAACATTGTGTTTCTTAAATCACATATGGCAATTCCCGTTGTATGAATTCTCAACTATGTTTGTATTACTCGCGCAACTTTTCTTGAACGATGACCTTGCTTCCCCCTCTTTGGCACAATAAACAGATGAAGGCGAGCACTGATGACAACATTCCAAACACATCTTCACTTTCGCGAAATAGAAACAATTTTCTTTTGAAGACAAGAACTTGTATCCGTTATTTTTCCCAAAAATCTAAAGAAATTACCAAAGCAAGTAAAGATCTATTACAGGAGATACCTCGAACACCTGAGAAAGTTAGAACGCAAATTATTGAGAACGTTGCGAAGGCATGACTGATTCACCAGAGATTGGCATTGCTTTATAAAATCGAATGGCCAATTTCGTAACTAATACCCCCACTCTACCTGCAGTTCTTCAATCCATCGTTCAAGAAAAGTTGCGCAAATAATATACAACAGTGTGAGCCTGATTGTTATAAAATTCGTCAAACTCCTTGACGCTCAGTCATCAAGTAACATTTCAACTACTTTTCAACAATTATCCAGTTGAGAGGAGTAATTTGTATAGGGTACTTTCTGTTCGGTATTCCTGATAGATTTACCCGTTCGGGTTTTCGCGTTCGTTTTTACTCAATCCCGGGGGTGACCGCAGACGACTAGTGTTACCTGTGTATTTTTTCGAGTTTCCTGTTTCCGCCTAGACTGAAACAGTCTCGTTGCAACCCAGCCAAACACTTCCGTTGTCCGACCGTGCCTGAGCGAGGGAGCGTCTGTACGTCCTCTGTAGAGGACCGCACCTAGAACACGCTTAGTGCAGAGACATCCGGGATATAGTTAACTGTGAATCCGTATCCTGAAGAAATCAAGAGCGACAGGTTTAGTTAGTGACGATTTCACTTGAGGGGTTGTTGCTGCAAACTGTCGTTTTCGCGTTTTTAATTCACAGAGAAATAGTTTTCTTATTTCGCACTTTATGTTCTCCGAATTTTCTCACAGCCGTTTTCGTTCACATGAGTACATCTTGTTAATATTCGCTGCCTGCAGAAAATAAAACCACTTCTCCTGTGCATAAAATTATGTTATAAATGATTTGTAAAGAAAACCTACCGAGACCACCCTTGAGTATTTTCTCGCAGTTGGTGCATTGTCTTGTTTAAATTCAAAGTTGACTATATTTAATTCATTAGACAATTATATTAATTTTTACTAACACTCCTTCCATTGCCAATGTAATTTACCATGTAATGTGTGTAGTGCCACCGAGAGAAAATTCAGACCCCTCTACAAAGAAGTCAATTTACGGTCCCTTTTAAACAAAATCTGCAGATATGCTTGTATGTGTCATTATGTATTACAATCGATTATGTAGGTAAAACATTCTTTGGCGCTCGGCTGTTAACAACGGCTCATAGTTCGCTGTTCCGAATTCGTGGTGCCTCAAAACGTGACATAATACATTGTGACCCGAACTTTTAATTTGGAAAAATTAATCGGAAAACTTGAAAGGGCATAATGAAAACTAATTAACCAAATCATGTTCCATTACAAGGATTGTGGCCCATTTTATTTGTACACCTTAATTCATTATTAATCAGTCAGAAAATAATTATTTTTGGAGATCGTCCATCCTTTTTGCCTCCTTCTCGCCCGGATCCTGCCGTGGCCGAAGCTCGGCGGCTATCACTGAGCCGTTTTTGCCTCCCCCCCCCCCCAAACCCCCATCGTCCCCCATGTTAGCCGGGCGCCTAGCCAGGCCGCTAGGCGTGCATCCCCCAGCCGTCAGACACGTGCGCGGCGCGGCGCGCCGGCGGCCGCGCGCGGCGCGCGGCGCCGCGGCGGCGGCGGCGGCGGCCAAGGGATGATGCTGGAGGAGGCCCTGTCTGCCGCGCGCCCGCTGCCCGCCCTTCGCCCCTCCCCAGCGACCGAGAGGCGCCCATTGGGCGGTGGGCGCGGGCAGGTGTGTGCGGAGGCGGCGCACCTATCGCGCCACCGGCCTCGGCCGGGCCCCATATAAAAATCGGGGGCGGGGACTCGTCTAATACGTCAGCGAGCCGCAGAAACGGGAGCGGCGGAGGTGGCGGGGAAGGCGACGGGGACGGCAACGGGGGCGAGAGCGACGGCAGCATGCGGGTATTGAACACACCTCGCCTGAGTTCCAGTCGTCCCCTCAAGGTCGGCATACTTTACGAAGACGTTCTTTTTATCTTCTTTGTTTTTGTTCATTTCGAGCGCTTCTGACCTTCCCGTTTATAGCAGAACTATAATTGGTGTCGATCACCGTTTCTTAATCAAATAATGTTAAAATTTTATGATAGCTCATAATTTGTGTTTTTTTAAATAATGCATTAATATTTTGAGATAAAATGTTACAAGACTTTGAGAGTAATGAATGTTTGGTCTATATCTTTATGAATCAGAGTGCATATTCTACAAAACGAGTGATTGCATTGTAATCACATTATTAACTAATATTCCACATATTTGCAAAAAAGTTTATTTTATTTAGACGCTAATGACCTGAGCATCAGAAATATTGCTCTACAACAACGAATAAAATATCTATGTATTACATAAATCTAATTATATATTTTACAAAAGCAGCTTTTAAAGATACTGCAATAGCAAAGTTACAATACGTTCGGAACACATTACAACAGTCATTATTTAGCAAGAATATAAAAGAACTCACTGTTCCATTACACAACACGTGAATAGCACATATTTAACGGGGAGCGTGCTCTTCCTTGCAGCCTTGCTCTCGCATGACGTCAGCTGTAACGCATTGAATACGAGATATCAGTCGGTACACGCAGTATGAGAATTGGTAGAATAACAATCAAATATTTGCATTTTTAAGCACAAATCTACACTGTTTCATTGTTTTGTATCTTTTCCGTGATCCTAGATAAAAAATGAAACCCTAGATATCTATCATACGGCCAGAGAATGAAAAAGTGTCACTTTCTGTGGGCGTTGGAAATTAGCATTACACATATTTCGGTCATAATTTTCCTACCCATTGAAAGTTTCTCATTCTCTTTGAAAATATATCATCAGGCAACATTTGTAACAGAAAGAAGTTAAGGCGTTATATATGTATAATTATATTGACTAATAATTTTCAACGTATTATTATAACGTCTCTATATTCTTCATATTCCGGGGCGGATCCAAAAAGTATTTCGGGGAGAGTAGATTCTAAGTCAGAATCGCCAAATAAATATTTTTTAAAATTGTTTTGTTTATATAAACTAGTTAGTTGTACTAAAACAGCACATACTTCTCTTTCTACACAAACACAACTGTTTTTCAAAAAATAGCTCCTGACATTTTTTTAAGAACGGATTTTTAAAACAGATTTTATCTGAGGCAAAAATCTCAAAACTTCAATTTTGTGGTTTTGAAATGTTAAAACTGCATTTTTCGAAATACGGAGAGTTCGCCAAAAATGAGACTAGCACCAATTTCGTAGCGTCCTTACGGGGGAAAAATTAAAGAAAAAAATTGGAGCCGTTTAGAAACAAAAAGGTCAAACATTTAAAAATTGCCAGCATTTCCCGCAAAATTACACGAAAATTAGTCAATTTTCGAAACATTGTACGTGATCTTATTTCAAAATGTGTCTTTGAAAGAACATATTTCATTAAATACCTCTTCAAAATCGTAGTTGTAGGAAGACACCGGAAAAACTTGAGCTTCTGCAACATTAAAGAAATACTGGTTTTCAATGAAATTAAGACCTGCACCATTTTCGTGATATTTTTCTGCACTATAAGACAAAGTTTAATCATAACATTTTGAGCCATTTTTTTGGATAAGTTAGAAAACGTTGAGGCTTTATATAAAGTACCCCCCTCGTGGACAGGCAGACGGACTGGCAGATGAACTGGCAGACAGACGGCTGACGGACTGGCAGACGGACTGGCAGACGGACTGGCAGACGGACTGGCAGACGGACAGGCAGACGGACAGGCAGACGGACAGGCAGACGGGCTTGCAGACGGACACGCAGATAGACCGTCAGACAGCCCAACAGTCAGACCAACAGATGTTCTGCCGTCAATTTAATTTTTGGTATCATGACCCACAAAACAATAATTCTGAGTACACGAGTTCCAAGAAGTAATTTATTATATGTAGGAGCAAGATTAATCCTCTTTTACTTTCTTGCTATGGAGTAGAGAGTAAGTTATATTATGCTACACGAAAAGCCGGCGAATTTTTGGTTGAAATCATCTTATTACAGGGTCCTAGTAATGAAGACGTGGATAAATCAAGTTGCTAAATTTAGAAAAAAAAACTCTAAAATGTGGTGTAGCCCGAATCCATGTTTTGTGGGACCTTGACACCGAATAATCGAATGACGGCAAAACATCTGTCCGTCCGTCCGTCCGTCCGTCTGTGAACAACGCAAGCGCCTAAACCGATATAAATTTGGGGGGTACTTTACATAAAGCAACTGAAATGTTTTCCAATTTTTCAAAAAAAAGGTCCATCGGTTTTTATTAAATTTTCCTGTTGGATAGTGTGAAGAGAGCGAAGAATAGCGTTTAAGAGAATGGTGCTGATAGTGGTCTTATGTTCACTGAAAACCCTGACGATTTGAAAACTGGAAAAGTTCAATTTTTTTCGGAATCTTCCTATAACTAAAATATTAAAGATAGAGATTATTCATCTTAATGAAATCTGTTCCTTGAAGATGGATATGGAAAGAGGGTCAAGTAGAATTTTTCGAAAATTTGAGTACATTTCGCGTGGTTTTGCGTCAAAATACGGGCGAGAGAGTATGTTTTAGCGCCACTAGTTTCGTTGCAAGGGACCGCAATGAAATGTTTTCTGTTCAAAATTCGCTGTTGGAGGCGCACGATTACAATACTTCCTGTTCTAACGAAATAAGTGCGAGAAAGTATATTAATAAAGGGCGCAATACTTTCGATTGTTGCGACCCATTGATTGTAATTGTTTTGAATAAACTGAATTCAATTACAAAGAAATTTGGCTTTCGAGTGAGATGCAAAACCTAGATCCGCCCCTGTACAAGCTGAATTCGTAAGATGTCTAACTTCTTTGATCAGGACAGTGCGTTAGGCCAGTATGGGTAATTTTCTTAGCCCTGAAGATAATAGTTTCTAGTTTGTCAACAATTCCAAGGATTTAGATGGCGTTATGACTTTAAGAACAATATGATTTTTTTAAAGTATTACCTCTCATAACTTACTTGGTCTATTAGCCCAGGCAAATGAGACCAAAAACTTGTGATGGAAGGAGAAAAATCTCGAAATTTTGGAACTTGGCGTGATTGATTATTGTTACATAACTTACATTATACTAAAATTATTATGTATATATTAACCTTTTTGTTGAAAATCGTATCTCCTTTCATTTTATAAAGATCATAATTTTCGGTACGATCGATAATTACGGAGATATGCCAAAAACGAAGAAAAGCACCTGTATATCGCTGCCCTACCCCTAGCTCCCCTTCCCCAGCTTTTTAGTATAATGTGTGGATGGTACTATCATAGCAAGTTTCAAAACTGGGATTTTTTTCACGTGATTTGTCTAATTTGATTGGGCGAAATGAAAGTACACACTGTTGTAAACATTCTTTGCCAGTGTTGTGAGTTGAAATAAAAGCGTGACTATTTTAATTTTCAATTATTTTCTTTGGAGATCAACTATCAATGCTCTACTTAGTCACTTCCATCTAGTTGGAGGTGTGAAATTAGAAGTACAATTCTGTTTAACTTTAGTGTGTGGACTTCCCCAAAGAACCATTCTCATTTCACTTGGATATTTCTGTGTGATATCTCTCTCTTCTGCGAGACGCTGATGGGTCCAACAAATTTGGGGTGGGGCGTATCCGCGCGCGGAGGGTTAGGGGTGGCAGCGGAACGCAGTAGCGCAGGTAGAGCGGTGGCGGCGGTGGCAGGGGGGGGGGTGTACAGAGCGCGCGCGGCGCCCGGGCTGAGGAAGCGGCTGGCTCGGCGGGAGCGAAGGGCAGAGCAGGGCGGCGGGATATTCTTCGGGCCGTCGTCGCTGCTCTCTGCAGGGGTTGCGGTGGCGCGCCAGATGCCCTTCCATCGCCTTCGGACGTCTACGTCAACGGTGGTGGTGGTGGGGCGGCGGCGGCGGCGGCCGAGGAAGCGGCGGCGCCGAGGTCGCCCGAGGTCATTCTCTTCGCTGCCGCGTCGCCACGCGTGGCAACAGCGCGTCGGCCGCCACCGCCACCGCCGCCGGCAGGTGGCCGCTGCTCCCGGAGCCCCGTCCCCGCCGCCGCCACCGCCGCCACCGCCTCCGCCTTCGTCCCGCGGGGGCCGCCGCCCGCCCGAGTGCCCGGTCGCGCGCGCCTCTCCAGCGTCTTGCCTGCAATGAAGCGGAGCTCTCATGTTTCCCAAGGTGCATTCTCTTCTCCAAACAATGAAATGCGTTTACTTCCTTGAAGCGAAAGAAATTTTTTCGACATGTTTGACTCCGACCACACTACTGTAAATAATATTTCAATAATACGAGATATACAATTCACGACTGTGTCGAAAGAACTGATCATTTCCACATTTTGAGTTTCTTCTCTTCTCATTAAGTAAAAGACGATTATTACGATTATTATTATTATTATTATTATTATTATTATTATTATTATTATTATTATTATTATTATTATTAAAGTGACGTACTCTGGGTCACGTAGTACACCACACTCCCATTACAGGTATTCGGATTCTTAAGCTATCAGAGATTGGTAGCAATGCTATATGGATAGGGCGTATGGGAGGGTTGAGGGTGCCAGGGAAGGGCAAGAAAAAGAAAGGCACCAGCAGTGTGGGGCGGGGCCGGGCGAAGCACGAGGGAGGAGTGGGGAGAGCATGGAAGGCGGCGAGAAGTCCGGGGGCGGCGGGATTACCTCTATTGACCTCAGCTCCGGAGCCGGGCCTCGTTGCCAAATCCTCAACTCCTTGGCGGTTGCACCCCTCAACGTTGCCGAACATTACGCAGAAGAATGTAAATGTACGGGCGGTTGACAGGAGAGTGAGAGGACCCCTCAGGTAAAGAGATATCACAGATTCGGGATGTTGCGACTCTCCAACCTCTGGCAAGGGGAGGGCTGACAGCAGGAGGAGGTTGTGGGCCTCCTGCCGTATGCTGTGGCCCATTGGGGTGCAGCGTCGGCGAAGGCGACGGAGGTGGCAGCGGGCCAATGTGGACCGGTCCCCCTCCTGCGGCCCCTCCCCTCCGCCAACCACGGACTCGCCGCCCGCCGAATATCGCCGGCCCGCGCCCCCGTCTCTCGCTCCCCTTCCCCGGCGCACAGCCCCCTTAGTCGGCTAGACCTTCCTGTAAATCTCTTCCCTTTCCGGGACCAGGAGCCGGCCCTAGCCCTATGAGGCCACGCTTTTCCAAAGGGCGATGCCATCTGAAAATCCCTTTAGAGGCGGCCACAAGAATTTTACGAACCAACTGATAGATACAAACTATATAAATGCAAGAAAATCTACGTCAAGCAATGGTTTATCCACAAAAAGTGTTCGACCATTATTAAATTGGATATTCTCGTCATTTGTTTAATTATTTTCCCAGTGATATGACATTTTATTTGCGAATTGAATGTTAATTTGCAAATTCGTATTTTGTTATTACCTGCTGATATTGTTCAAGGCGACAACTATCGCCACAGCAGCGTTTCTGCCAGGGAGGTCCTAGGACTCGAGTTCCGACCGCGGCGGATTTGCGAGTCTGAGTTGGTGTCGAGTTTTAATGTTGAGTATAGAAGAGGTGGATTTGCATTAGCTATATACTAACTACGTCTATTTCTGCCACACTGGATGAGAATTCTTGTGACCAGCTGCTCGATACGTTTCTCCGGTTTCTCCGGTCAATACCTGGAACAAACCGAGGCAGTGGCTTAACAAAGGGCCATGTGGGGAATCTTTCCTTACTCAACCTTTTGTCCACCTCTCTCCTCACGCTCACACGCATACTTTTACATGTACTGCACTACTACACACGTCGCGAGTTCAGTCGGGAGATCCGAGGCTGTCCGGACCGGAACGGCGCCTGGCTGGCGGAGATACCTGGAGAGGGGAAACCCCGCATCTCATCTTTCAGTTGGGGAATAACACCGCCACAGGTGGGAATATAACATACACAACACTTTCGGGACAATGGTCGTAGCTCTTGACGCGCCTGAAAACAAAATAATCCTACCTCGTGAATTCGTTCACTAATTAAAAGGAGTTAAGTTAAACAGAAAGAGTTGTGAAAAAAACTTTGTTTTCTGAAGTAAAAGGAATACCTTCACCAGGAACACAACCACAGGAACAAATGCACATAGGAATACGTAAGTGCTTTGAGGATAATGCAAAATCATCGTGTGCAATACCTGTGCACTGACCCAGCGTCCCTGAAGAGGCACCAATTGCGGGGCAAGTCGTAGGATGGTGGCGGTGGATACAGACCGACGTCGCACCTGCCGCCCCCTGACGTCACGCCGTGACGTCACCGACCGTTGCGTCAGCGCGCACCGCACCGCGCCGCACCAACCACGTCGTGTCGGGAATCAATGCTGGAGGCGGAGGAGAGGCTGACGGTACCGGCGCTACGCCAGGACACCCCACCCAACCTTGCTCTGGAGTACTTCCCCAATCTGTGACCTCTAGGCTTCAATTTTCATTTTCGCTCCTGTTTTCCTCCGCCAGCGGCAACGGAGAGCGAATTTCTGTTGTTGTTTTTATTCCTTCTTTCTTTTGCAACGAAATGAAAAAAAAGAACATATGTATTCTTATATTTATAAAACATGCACGCGTAAACAAATCGGACATGCAATGACAAGTTAAGTCATTTTGTATATTGGATGTATCTAAGTCCACTACCCTTGCGGACTAAAAACTAGTGGTTCTAAAACAGCACGTACTTTCTCCTCCGTGTTTTCACACAAAAGTACGCGAAAAGTACTCAAATTTGTGAAAATTGTACTTGAACTTATTTCGAAATCTATTTTTAGAGAACAGATTTTATTAAGAAAAAATCTCTATTCTTAAAATTTTAGGTGTCGGAAGACTGAACTTTTGGAATTTTCAAAAAAAATCAGGGTTTTTAACTAATATGAGGCCTACACCATTCTCTTAATCGTCCTTCACACTATCCAACAACAAAATTTAATAAAAAAATGGACCCATTCTTTTGAAAATGTGACAGGTGCTTCATGTAATGTAATGTAATGTACTCCCCCTCCCCTCCAAAATTAAAATATCGATTTCAAATTCAAGGGGCTGTGACGTCAGTTAGACTGAAGGGGAAATATTATTGTTGGAGAAAATCGTCTGAACGGTTTAGCCACTACCTTTGTTCACAGACGGACGGGCAGACAGACATTTTGCTGTGATTAGATTTTTCGGTATCTATGACCCACAGAACATGAATTCTGGCTACACAACGTAATAGAGGATTTTCTTTCTAAATTTAGCAACTGGATTTATTTACATTTTTGTTACTATGGCCCTGAAATGAAAGTTTTTCTGCTGAAAATTCCGTTTTTTTCGCCCAGCATTACAGAACTTTCTTTCTAACCCGTAGGGAGAAAGTAAAATAAGGTCATCCATGGACATTATTCAAAATAGAGCTGTTTGATGAACTATTATTTATCACAACACTATTAAATTTTTAAATTAACTGTCTTTGCTGAACTTCTGCGACATACTCACTGTCTTCCTCTTCGGCAACTAGTCAGAACTGTTCTTTTTTCAGAATTCAAGGGACCCGATGCTGAAGCTAACGAATAGAACTGTAAAATTTGTTCAAAGACAATTAAACCAGGAGACCCGGATTCGAAACCGGTTGAGGTGAATTCTTTGAACAATTTTAAATATTAAAATTTTTATTCCACAACATGGTCATTCACATTTGTTACTCAGTACATTCATATACATTTTTTACTCAGCAACATGTTCACAACTTGAATTTCTTTGCAGTTACGGAACATATTTCCGAACGTAATTGTGTCCAATAAAAGTGATAGGGTCTTGACTATATTTATCTAACATAATATACCATGGACACGATATGTTAAACAAGAACCACAAGCATCTTCAATGACTTCCAGAAGCATTGGCTTCAGAATTTGGGAAGAGTTTCATACTGTGTGAGTTTCAAGGATTGATTGATTAGTTAATTACTGTATCATTATTCTTGTGTACCTCCAACGTCTGATCCGTCTTGCTGCGTCGAGTACGACGTCCCCACATTCGATATCTAAACCTCCCCTAATCGCCTCTCGCAACGGCTTTATGCCAATGGTTCGGCGTCCTTATCGGGTGTCTCCCCGTACACAGATCCCTCCTCTTCCATCTCCGCTCCCCCCGCCCCTATTTCCCTCCATCTAGCCGTCGATCCTATCCCTCCCACCTCGAAGCGCCCTTATCTCCACCTCCTTTCTTCTTCCTGCCTCCTTCTCCCCCCATTCTTCTTCCGCGTCTCTCTCTCCTTCCCTCCCCCCTGCTTTCATCCTCCCTTCCCGCTTCCTCTTTCCATCCCTTCCCTCCCTGCTTTCCACCTCCCTTCCCCTTCTTCTCTTTTCTTCCCTCCCTGTTTCCCTCCACCTTCCATCCACGACTTAGGTGGTTCAGTTGATGTCACTGAAGGGCCACTGACTGGGAGGTCTTAGGGTTCGAGTACCAACGGTCTTTTTTTTAAATTGTATTTATTTTCATTCTGAAGTACATAGTTCAGTTACATCACTTTATCATATGTATTGTATGACTTACAAATATTCTTATTACCTATCTAAAAACTAACTCTAGCTACAGGAGGGGGTAGGAAGCTTCAATCTGCACCTACTCTTCACAATTGTTGGAAAATATGTTTAGGAAGGCATTTAAAGGGTAACGGTTTTTTATTCGTGTTGGAATATAGTCTGTTGAGGCGAGGTTGTATTGGCTGATGTGTGGTATAGAATTGATATTTGAATAAAAGTTATTGGAGAGATGGGCTATGTGTTTGATGATGGATTTTATATTCAATTCTTTTTGTAGTTGTTTGTTGGATATAAACCATGGTGCTTGAGTTGCTAAACGGAGAAATCTATTTTGTATGATTTTCAGTTTATTTATGGTTGTGCGTTTGTCCATACGGGGCATGCGTATAACATTAATGGCCTGATTATAGATTTATATATTGTGGTAGCATTGTCTATTGATAGGCAGCTTTTGGAGTTTATTAGAGGTTTTAATTGGGGCTATTTGGCATTTCCTTGTTGAGTTTGAATTCCAGTTCAGTTTTGTATCTAGTTTAGCCCCAAGGTATTTGACTGTTTAGAGTGAGGAGTCCATGGAATTGTGTTGTTGATTGTAAAGGGGAGGGAGTGTAGAAGTGCTTAAGCGAGAATATTTGGTAGTGGATTTTGTTGGGATTAGTTTAATTTCCATACTTGTTGACCAGTTATCTATTTTGTCTAGATGTTTTTTGTATTTTTTCACTAATGATTTTAATTGGAATGCGGATTTGTAAACATTACTGTATCGTCCTGCAAATTGTGCTATGTAGGTTCTGGTTTGTGGTCGGATATCTGATGAGTAGATATTAAATAGAGTTGTGAAAGTGGGAGCCTTGTGGAAATCCTGCTTGTATTTTACGGGGGTTTAAATTGTGTTTTTCTACTGTCACTGTGAATTTCTATATGTTAAAAAATGTTTTATAATGTTGACCAGTAGAGTGGTGTTCCAATTGCTTGCAGTTTAAATATAAGGCCTTGATGCCAAACTCTGGTCAAAGGCTTGTGATATGTCCAGGAAGGTTGCTATTGTGTGTTTTTTATCTTGTATGCTGAATGGATGTGTTAAGTTAGTCTAAGAAGTTGTGTTGAAGTGGAAACTTGATTAATAAGCCAAACTGATGTTGGGTATGTTTTGTGTTTTGTTTTCAATAATTGTTTAATCTTTTTCAGAATTAATTTTTCTAAGAATTTTGACAAGTTTGGCAACAAACTGAATTGCCTGTAACTTTCTGGATTACTGTGATTTTTTGGCTTTGGGACAGGAATACTTTTGATTTTTTCAAAGTATTGGATAGTAAATCAATTCTTAATATTGAGTTTATAAATATTATTATGAAGCTATTGGTTGAGGGTGGGGTTTTTTATATATTTTATGTTATATATTATCATGTTCCAGGAGGCTTTTTTTTTGAGGGGAAGACCTTTTTTTATTTAAATTCTTAATTTCATTTGTGATATAATTTTTTTTTTTTGTGGAACATTATAGTTCGGACCGGGAACCAGTTTGCTATTTTAGTTATATTTCTTTTGTGTGGGCTGGAGTGTGATTAAGAAGTAAAATTAACTTTCCAAAGAACCGTCACTCTTAATGCTTCGGCTTTTGTCTATGGGGGAAAATTTTTTCCCAAGATGGCGGTTGGCTTTATAGGAGGAGATGTGCTTTTCTCCCTTAACATTTGTTTTATGTAAAATTCCCAAAGTGAGTTTTGTTTTGCGTTTTGTGCTTTAGGACTTTAATTAAAGAAGTTGTAAGAAGGAGTGTCGCGTGTTCTTTCAATTGCGTTTTGTTTACTTCTGTAACGTTTAGGGATGTTAACTGCTCTTTTTTATTCGGGGGATGTTCTATTTACTTGTTCCAAAGTCTTGTTGGTTTCTGTTTCTTTGTTTTTATATGGTTTTTATTAATAGATCTGGCAATTTTAGTCATGTGTTTTTGTTTATATGTGCTTATGTACTTTGTGCTAACGATAACACTGGGTACTATATTGTTAATAATGCTATTCAACTTTACTAATTTCTAAAGCAGTTTTTTAGATTCCTGAATTTGGGTTTCTGATAATTTAGTTTTTTCAAATTCTTTCCAGTTTACTTCTTAGTATGTTATATGTGTGGGGGGCGCTTTGCTGATGTGTATATATTAGATTACAGGGAGTGATCAGAGTCAAGTCGTGTAGCACGGTGGAATTAAAATGTAGTCCGATCGTTGTAATTCCAATGCTAATGTGCCTGTGTGTTTATTTGGGAGTCTTACCGAGTAGAGTTTCTGTAGGATTAGATATGTTAATTTTGCGTTCTTAATATGTTTGTACAATGTTTGCTGCGTTGTTTGTTGATCTGCATCCCCACTGGTGTTTGAGGTTCAAATCTAAATTAAAGTAGTGATTGATTAAATAGCGCTGCGAGTTAGCTGTTCTTGAATTTTTTTTTGAACTTGTATGCTGTTATAATGGTAAATACTCTGTTGTTAAGAGGTACTTTTTAAAGCGACTGTTTCTAATCCAGGATGTTTGTGGATGTTTGCTTTGTTAGGTATTGATATACCACAAGGTGAACACCTTCCCCATTAATTATGCCCGGCTGTTCTGACTACATGTGTACCGCATATTAATGTAGTGTCGGATTTGATTGTTTCCGTTATACCACGCTATTTGATTTCTTGTCTTTAAGGAAGTTAGATCAATTCGTTTTTTTTCGTTTTTATGCCATTGAATTCCCAGAATTAGCAGGGTTTAATTATTATGCTTTGCCATGATTCCTATTGAAATACGACGTGAGTGAATTTTGTATATTATTGACGATTGTTGGGATAATAGTATTAATTAGTTTGATTATGTATGTTGAAATAGAGCTTATTATTGTGTGCATGAATGAATTATCATTACTAATATAGGTGCTATTATCATTGTATTGGTTTGTGGTTGTTTGATTCTTGTTATGGTTCCTATTTGATTGATTTGTTACGTGGGTAAAGTTTGGAATGTTGCTAGTGGTTGGTAGATTAGGATAGTTTTGGAAGTTTAGATTGAGCTGATTAACATTTGTGGGTTTCGTACTTGAACGTCCTTTCTGGTAATTTTTGGGGGGGGGTATCTCTACGATCTTTTTGTAGTAAGTACATTCAACTGATCTCGCGTCTGCGCGGTGCGGACCGTTACAGTTTTTGCAAATAGGGTTTTCTTTTTGGGGGCAATTTACTGAGTAATGATCTTTAGCCCAATAAATGCATGCTATATTGTGATTGCAGTTGTTTCTGGTGTGCCCGAAATCTAGACATCGGATAGTATAGGACCTTTGGCTTTGCGCCTTTTTTCTGGCTTGACAATCAGGTTGCAAATTTGATTAATTTGCAATATACTGTCTATGTTTTGGCTACCGTCGAACTCGGCTGCCACTACCGGGATGGGGATGTTGTCTTTATACAGTCTAGTTACACTAATAAGCGATGGGCACTTTCCCTTGAGGTCTTGATATATTTCTTCTTGAGTAATAGATGGATGAAGATTCTTAAAGACAATGGAAAATTTTTTGTTTGCTGGGTCTTTATACGTGTGGAATTTTCTGTTTGTGCTGATTAGATATTTTATTGCCTGCCTAAAATCCGAGATAGTTTTAAAAAGCACTTTCATTTTGTTATTGACAATGGTTGAAGTAAACTGGTTTGTTATTGAGTTCTTAAGTTCTTTATTAAATTCTGCAACATTCTGAATATGGGCTACAAAGATGGGTGATATTTTCATGTTTAAATTGGTGAGGTCATTATTTTGTTCATTTATGAATAGAAACCTATTGTCCTCCCGCTCGTCACTTTGTTCGCCGAGTTCAGATTATCTGTTCCTTATAGGTACATTGTATTGAAACTCAGTGGGTTTTTTTGATTTTGCACTCATATTGTTACTGGTCCGATTCATTTTCTTACTCTCGGAATCACTTTCACTATCACTGACTGACCTTTTCTGCGCCTGAGCAGGTTGTGATGGTGGGAGTGATGACGACACCGTGAGGTAGGTAGGGTTGTTGGTGTCCTCGGTGCTGGTTGGAACTGGCGTCGCAGCGAGGCTTATATCCATGGCCTCGCCGCTTGCTGGTATTGGTGACACTGGTGAAACGACACCGTTGTCGCCGTTGTGGACGATGCGCAGGGCTTCAGATATTGTTTGCCCTGTGTCTGGATTAATGGCATAGGCCATTAATCTTTAATATTTTCTTAGTTAGTGGAGATCAGAGCTGTTTGTACACTAACACTAGCACGAACACTATAGTCACTCCGTTGCCTCAAGGTAAGATAAGAACTCTGAGGCAGCCTGTCCTATGCGGAGCGATATCGACTGCGATAAGAGCGAACTGCACTGTACCGTGGTCGAAGAGAGAATGTGACCAACAGTCGTGTCGCAGGTTTTTTGGCAGTAGCTACATAGCTAGGTCAAGATAAGCCTCTGACTGGAGGAAAAGTCTACCGAGTCGGCTGCTCTGATCGATAGTTTTCCGTGGTATCTGTGATCAACGTCAGGCAAATGCCGGAGCAGAACCCTAGCAAACGGTCCAATGACTGCCCGTCGTTGGGAGCCACTTAGTTGGGGAAAACCCTGCAATAGAATAGTTTGGTCGGTGTCGGATATCGTCGGCCGGAGGAAGATAACCGCTACCTCCCGCGATAAAAACTTATACTGCACTTACGAAACTAATAACGTTAGCAAGTGACGCGCTCGGAATCAATCAATCAATCATCCTTCCTCCCGTCCTCTCTCTTCCCGCCCCTTTCCGCTCTTATCTGTCACTTCTCTCCCCCTCCCTCCATGCCTCATGGTGCCTCTCTCCCG
>BOPP01000020.1:9284429-9420806 GCA_017312745.1 Gryllus bimaculatus
AGTTGAGGGTGCCAGGAAGGGCAAGAAAAAGAAAGGCCCAGCCAGTGTGGCGGCCCGCGACACGAGGAGGAGTGGGGAGAGCATGAAGCGGCGAGAACCGGGGCGCGGGATTACCCATTAACCTCAGCTCCGGACCGGCACTCCGTTGCCAAATCCTCAACTCCTGCGTTCACCCCTCAACGTTGGAACATTATTCGCTAGAAGAATTAAATGTACGGGCGTTGACAGGAGAGTGAGAGACCCCTCAGTAAAGAATATCACAGATCGATGTTGCGACTCCCAAACCTCTGCAAGGAGAGCACAGCAAGGAGGTTGTGGGCCTCCTGCCTACTTGCCCATTGAGTTGGCAGCGTCGGCGAAGCGACGAGTGCAGCGGCCAATGGGGTGGGACCGCCCCCTCCTGCGCCCTCCCCTCCGCAACCACGACTCCCGCCCGCCGAATATCGCCGGCCCCGCCCCGTCTCTCGCTCCCCTTCCCCGCGCACAGCCCCTTAGTCGGCTAGACCTTCCTGTAAATCTCTTCCCTTTCCGTACCAAGAGCCGGCCCTAGCCCCTATGAGCCACCTTCCAAAGGCGATCCATCTGAAAATCCCTTTAGACGCCACAAGAATTTACAACCAACTATAGAATACAACTATATAAAGCAGAAAATTACGCAACCAAGTTATCCACAAAAAGTGTTCGATACCATTATTAATTGATATCTGTCATTTGGGGTTTATATTTCCCCATGACATGACATTTATTTGAATTGAATTAATTTGCAAATTCGTATTTTTCATTACCTGTATAGTCAACGACTAAACTATCCCACAGCAGCGTTTCTGCCAGGGGGCTCCTAGGACTCGAGTCCGACCTCGGCGATTGCGAGTCTGATTTGTGGTCGAGTTTAATGTGAGTATAAAGAGGTGGATTTGCATACTATATACTAATACGTCTAATTTTCTGCCACAACTGGGATGAGAATTCTTGTGAAACCAGCTCTCGATACGTTCTCCTTTCTCCGGTCAATACCTGAACAAACCGAGGCAGTGGCTAACAAAGCCAGTGGGAATCTTCCTTAACCTCAACCTTTTGTCACCTCTCCCTCACCTCACCCACTCATACTTTTACATTACTGCACTACTACACACGTCGCGAGTTCAGTCGAGATCCGAGCTGTTCCGACCGTAAACGGCGCCTGGTGCGGAGATACCTGGAGAGGAAACCCGCATCTCATCTTTTCATTTGCGAATAACACCGCCACAGGTGAATATTAACATACACAACACTTTCGGGACCAATATCGTACATCTTGACGCGCCTGAAACAAAATAACCTATCCTCTGAATTCGTCCACTAATAAAAGGATTAATAAACAGAAATAGTTGTGAAAAAAACTTTGTTTTCTGAAGTAAAAAGAATACTTCCACCAGAACCACAACCCAACAAACAAATGCACATAGAATACGTAATGCTTTGAGGATAAATGGCAAAATCAATCTGTGCATACCTGTGCATGACCACGTCCCTGAAGACACCAATGCGGCAAGTCGTAGGATGTGCGTGGAACAGACCGACTCGCACCTGCCGCCCCCTGACTCACGCCGTGACGTCACCACCGTTGCTCACGCGACACCGCACCGCCCGCACCAAACCACGTCGTTCGGAATCAATGCTAGGCGGAGGAGAGGCTGACGTACCGGCGCTACCCAGGACAACCCACCCAAACCTTGCTCTGGAGTACTTCCCAAATCGTACTCTAGGCTTCAATTTTCATTTTCCTCCTTTTCCCCGCCAACGGCAACGGAAGCGATATTTCTGTTGTTGTTTTTATTCCTTCTTTCTTTGCCAACGAAATGAAAAAAAAAGGAACATTGCTATTCTTATATTTATAATCATGCACGCGGTAAAACAAACGACATGCAATGACAATAAAGTCATTTTGTATATTGGATGTATCTAAGTCCACTACCCTTGCGGACTTAAAAACTAGTGGTTTCTAAAACAGCACGAATACTTCTCCCGTGTTTTCACCATCAAAAGTACGCAAAACACTCAATTTGGTAAAATTTACTGAACTTATTTCGAAATCTATTTTTAGAAAACAATTTATAAAGAAAAATCCTATTCTTAAATTTTAGGTTCGGAAGACTAAACTTTTGGAATTTTCAAAAAAAATCAGTTTTAACTAATATGAGCTACACCATTCTCTTAATCGTCCTTCACACTATCCAACAACAAAAACTTTAATTAAAAAAAGACCCATTCTTTTGAAAATTGACATGTGCTCATGTAATGTAATGTTAATGTACTCCCCCTTCCCTCCAAAACTTAAAATATCGATTTCAAATTCAAGGGGGCGTACGTCAGTCTAGACTGAAGGGAAAATTATTGTTGAGAAAATCGTCTGAACGGTTTACCACACCTTTGTTCACAGACGACGGCACAGACAACATTCTTGATTAATTTTCCGTATCTATGACTCCACAGAACTATGAATTCTGTACACAACTAATAGAGGATTTCTTTTCTAAATTACAACCTGATTTATTTACATTTTGTTAACTATGGCCTGAAATGGAAATTTTCTGCTGAAAATTCCGTTTTTTTCTCCAGCATTTACAAGACAGTTCTTTCTACCCGTAGGGAGAAAGTTCAAAGCATAGAAGTCATACCTTCATGAATACCTATTTATTCGCAACAATGATACTTAATGCATTGATACGGCAACAATTAATTTTATACAATCACACTATTGAAAATTTTTCTAAATTAACTTCTTACAACTTTCGGCACATACTCACTGTCTTCCTCTTCGCAACTAGTCAGAACTGTTCTTTTTCATAATTCAAGGACCCGATGCTGAGCTAACGGAATTAAACGTTAAAAATTTGTCACAAGACAATTAACCAGGAGACCCGGATCGAAACCTTTGATGTGAATCTTTGAACAATTTTAAATTATTAAATTTTTATTCCACAACATTCATTTCACATTTACTCAGATACATTCATATACATTTCTTACTCGAGCAACATGTCACAACTGAATCTTGCAGTTACGGAAACATTATTCCAGACGAATTGTTCCAATAAAAGTGATGCTGACTATATTATCTAACAGTTAATATACCATGGACACGATATTAAACAAGAACCACAAGATCTTCAATGGACTTCAGAAGCATGCTTCAGAATTGGAAATTCATACGTTGATTCAAGATGATTGATAGTTAATACTGATCATATTCTGTTACCTCAACGTCTATCCTCTTGCTGCGTCGAGACGACGTCCCACATTCATATCTAAACTCCCCTTAATCGCCTCTCGCCAACGCTATTATGCCAATGTTCGACCCCTCTATCGGGTGGTTCCTACAAATCCCTCCTCTCCATCTCCCTCCCCCCCCCCTATTCCCTCATCTAGCCGTCATCCCTATCCCTCCCACTCGAAGCGCCCTTATCTCCACCTCCTTTCTTCTTCTGCCTCTGCTCCCCCCATTCTTCTTCCGCGTCCTCTCTCCCCCTCCCCCTGCTTTCATCCTCCTTCCCGCTTCCTCTTTCCATCCTTCCCTCCCTGCTTTCCACCTCCTTCCCTTCTTCTCTTTTCTTCCCTTCCCTGTTTCCCTCCACCTTCCATCCACACTTAGTGGTTCAGTTGAGTCACTGAAGGCCACTACGATCGGTCCTTAGGTTCGATACCCAAACTGTCTTTTTTTAAAATTCTGTATATTCCATTCTGAGTACTAGTTCCACTTAATCACTTATCAATTATGATACTACAAAAACTTATTACCCTATCTAAAAAACAACTCACTACAAGGGAGGAAGCTTCAATCTGCACCTACTCTCACAATTGTTGGAAAAAATATTTTAGGGAAGATTAAAAGTAACCGTTTTTACTGTTTGAATATAGTCTTTGAGGCGAGTTGTATGCTATGTTGTGTATAGAAATGATATTTGAATAAAATTTGGAGAATGGCTATGTTTGATGATGATTTTATATTCAATTCTTTTTGTAGTTGTGTGGATATAAACCAATGCTTGAGTTTCTAAACGAAAGAAATCTATTTTGTATATTTCATTATTATGCTGTTTGGGTTTGTCCATACGGGCCGCGTATAAACAGTAAATGCTCCTGATAAGATTTTATATGTGTAGCATTGTGTCTATTATAGCAGCTTTTGAGTTTATTAGAGTGTTAATTGGGGCTATTTGGCATTTCCTTGTTGAGTTTGAATTCCAGTTCAGTTTGTATCTCAGTTTAGCCCAAAAGTATTTGACGTTTAGATGAGGAGTCCATGAATGTGTTGTTATTGTTAAAGGGAGGATGTAGAAGTGCTACGAGAATATTTGTAGTGATTTTGTTGGATTAGTTTAATTTCCATAATCTTGTGACCCAGTTATCATTGGTCAAATGTTTTTGTATTTTTTCACTAATGATTTTAATTGGAATGCGGATTGTAAACATGACTGTATCGTCCTGCAGAATTGTGTCTTATTAGGTTCTGGTTTGTGGCGATATCTATGAGTAATATTAAAATAGAGTTGTGAAAGTGGTGAAGCCTTGTGGCAAATCCTGCTTGTATTTTACGGGTTAATTGTGTTTTTCTACTGTCACTGTGATTTCTAATGTTAAAAAATGTTTATATAATTTGACCAGTTAGAGTGCGTGTTCCAATGCTTGCAGTTTAAATATAAGGCCTTGATTGACAAACTCTGATCAAAGCTTGATGATATGTTCCAGCGAAGTTTGCTATTGTGTGTTTTTTATCTTGTATGCTGAATGAGTGTTAAGTTAGTCTAAGAAGTTGTTGTTGAAGTGAACTTGATTAATAAAGCCAAACTGATGTTGCCCGGTATGTTTTGTTTTGTTTCAATAATTGTTTAATCTTGTCAGAATTAATTTTTCTAGCAATTTTGACCAAGTTTGCAACAAACTGCATTCCTGTAACTTTCTGATTACTGTGATTTTTGGCTTGGGACAGGAATACTTTTGATTTTCAAAGTATTGCTTCAGTAAACATTCTTAATATTGAGTTTATAAATATTATTATGAAGCTATTGTGAGGGTGGGGTTTTTTATAATTTTTAATGTTAATATTATCATGTGTCCAAGGAGGCTTTTTATTGAGGAGACTTTTTTATTAAATTCTTAATTTCATTTGTTGATATAATTTTTTTTTTGTGGAACATTATAGTTCGGACCGAACCATTTGCTATTTTAGTTATGTTTCTGTGTGGGCTGGAGTGTGATTAAGAGTAAAATTAACTTTCAAAGAACCGTCACTAATGCTTCGGCTTTGTCTATGGGGAAAATTTTTTCCCAAGATGGGTGCTTATAGAGGAGATGTGCTTTCTTCTTAACATTGTTTTAGTAAAAATTCCAAAGTGAGTTGTTGCGTTGTGCTTAGATTTAATAAAGAAGTTGTAAAGAAGGAGTGTCGCGTTTCTTTAAATTGCGTTTTTGTTTATCTTGTTTAGATGTAAGCTCTTTTTTATTCGGGATTTCTATTACTTGTTCCAAAGTCTTGTTGTTCTGTTTCTGTTTTAACTATGGTTTATTATAATCTTAGCAATTTAGTATGTGTTTTTGTTTATATGTGCTTATGTACTTTGTGCTAACGATAACACTGGGTACTATATTGTTAATAATGCTATTCAACTTTACTAATTTCTAAAGCAGTTTTTTAGATTCCTGAATTTGGGTTTCTGATAATTTAGTTTTTTCAAATTCTTTCCAGTTTACTTCTTAGTATGTTATATGTGTGGGGGGCGCTTTGCTGATGTGTATATATTAGATTACAGGGAGTGATCAGAGTCAAGTCGTGTAGCACGGTGGAATTAAAATGTAGTCCGATCGTTGTAATTCCAATGCTAATGTGCCTGTGTGTTTATTTGGGAGTCTTACCGAGTAGAGTTTCTGTAGGATTAGATATGTTAATTTTGCGTTCTTAATATGTTTGTACAATGTTTGCTGCGTTGTTTGTTGATCTGCATCCCCACTGGTGTTTGAGGTTCAAATCTAAATTAAAGTAGTGATTGATTAAATAGCGCTGCGAGTTAGCTGTTCTTGAATTTTTTTTTGAACTTGTATGCTGTTATAATGGTAAATACTCTGTTGTTAAGAGGTACTTTTTAAAGCGACTGTTTCTAATCCAGGATGTTTGTGGATGTTTGCTTTGTTAGGTATTGATATACCACAAGGTGAACACCTTCCCCATTAATTATGCCCGGCTGTTCTGACTACATGTGTACCGCATATTAATGTAGTGTCGGATTTGATTGTTTCCGTTATACCACGCTATTTGATTTCTTGTCTTTAAGGAAGTTAGATCAATTCGTTTTTTTTCGTTTTTATGCCATTGAATTCCCAGAATTAGCAGGGTTTAATTATTATGCTTTGCCATGATTCCTATTGAAATACGACGTGAAGTGAATTCTGTATCGATTATGACGATTGTTTGATAATAGAAAATATTAATTAGTGTTTGATATGTATGTTGAAATAGAGCTTATTATTGTGTGCATGAATGAATTCATTACTTAATATAGGTGCTTATTATCTATTGTATGGTTTTGTGTTGTTATGATTCTTGTTATGTTTTCCTATTTATGGATTTGTTACGTGGGAAATTTGGATTCGCTAGCGTTGGTAATGTTAGGGATGAGTTTGAATTTTTAGCATTGAGCGCTGGATTAACATTTGTGGTTTCTACTGAACTCCTTTCTGTAATTTTTGGGGGTATCTCTACATCTTTTGTAGTAAGTACATTCAACTGATCTCGCGTCTGCGCGGTGCGGACCTTACAGTTTTTGCAAATAAGTTTCTTTTTGGGGCATTTATGATAATGATCTTAGCCAATAAATGCATGCTATATTTGATTGCATGTTTCTGTGTCCCCGTATATATTATCTATATGTATAGACCTTTGCTTTGTCGCCTTTTTTCTGGCTTGACAATCCAGGTTTCTATATATATCTATATTATACTGATCATTTTGCTACGTCAACTCGCTGCCACTACCGGATGGGATGTTGTCTTTATACAGTCTAGTTTACACTAATAAGCGATGGCACTTTCCCTTGAGTCTTATAATATTTCTTCTGAGAATTATATATATATTATTCTTAAAAGAACAATTTGAAAATTTTTTTGTTCTGAGTCTTTATTACGGTGTTGGAATTCCTGTTTTTTTTTGCTATTAGATATTTATTTCTCTGCCAAAAATCCAGATAGTTTTTAATAAAGCACTTTCATTTTTGTTATTGACAATGCGTGAAGTAAACTTATAGTTCTTAAGTTTTTATTAAAATTCTGCAACTCTGAATATGGGGCTACATATATGAGATGTGGTGGATATTTCATTGTTAAAAGTTGTGAGTTCATTATTGTGTTCATATATTATGAAAACCTATTTCTCTCTCTTCGCTCGTCACTTTTGTTCGCCCGCAGTCAGATTATCTGTTCCTTATAGGTAAATATGATGAAACTCAGTGGGTTTTTTGATTTTGCACTCATATTGTTACATGTCCGATTCATTTCTTACTCTCGGAATCACTTTCACTAATCACTGACTGGACCTTTGCTACTCTCTGAGCAGGTTGGATGTGGCGATATGACACACCGTGAGTAGTAGTTGTGTGCCGGTGGCTGTTGAATTTATAATGGTGTGTTCGTCGCACGAGGCATATCCATGGCCTCGCCGCTTAGCTGGTATTGTGACACCTTTGTGAAACGACACCTTGTCCCTTTGGACGATGCCAAGGCTTCAGATATTGTTTGCCCCTGTGTCTGCGATTAATGCATAGCCATAATCTTTAATATTTCTTAGTTAGTGGATACAGAGCTGTCCTTGTACACTCAACACTAGCACAACACTATAGTCACTCCGTTGCCTCAAGTAAGATGAAAGAACTCTGAGCAGCCCTGTCCTATGCGACATACGACTGCCGATAAGAGCGAACTGCACTGTACGTGGTCGAAGAAGAGAATTACCAACAGGCGTGTCGCAGTTTTTCACATGTAGCTGACCATAGCTAGCAAGATAAGCCTCTGAGCTGAGAGAAAAAGTGCTACCGAGTCGGCTGCCTTGATCGATAGTTTTTCCTGTATCTTGACATCAACCAGCAAATGCCGGAGTCAGAACCCTAGCAAACGTTCCAATTGACGCCCGTCGTTGGAGCACTAGTGGGTGAAAACCCTGCAATAGAATAGTTTGTCCTGTCGGATATCGTCGCCGAGGAAGATAACCGCTAACCTCCCCGAAAAAACTTATAACTGCACTTACGCGAAACTAATAACGTTAGCAAGTGACGCGTCGGAATCAATCAATCAATCATCCTTACCTCCCGTCCTCTCTCTTCCCGCCCCTTCCGCTCGTATCTTCACTTCTCTCCCCTCCCCCATGCCTCATGGTGCCTCTCTCCCGCCCTCCCTCCCACCTTCATCCTCCCCACGCTTCCCACGCCTTCCCTCTGCGGTCAGAGAGCACGCGCCCCCCCCCCCACCCGCACCGGGCAGTGGGCGTTCACAACGCATATCGCTCTCCGTGATAAGCTCCGAATTGCTTTTTGTTGTTTGAGCCACTTTATCACTTCGTTCTCTCAAGCCTCCGACGCTCCAGCCGTCAATCTGACGTTTTCTGGCTATCTCTCCACTTGTCAGTCCTTCCGTCGGCTTATGTCAACACCTCTTAACAAAATTTCCTCATTGTTGCTGATTAGTTGCCTTTCGGATGTTCACACTCTCCTTATGCCGATTTAGCGATTTTTCTTTTCTTTCATTTTTATATAATTTCAAAAATGCATTTTGTAAAAAAGTATATTGGCAATAGCGTTCTCAATCGTCCAGGGTCTATCGAATGGAAGAATGTTGAAACCAAAGAATGTAAGTGAAATCGTGGTAAATATCATAGGAATGGACAATGAAAATTGTACAGAATTAAAAACAACCTGGATCAATAGTGCTACAATAGCACATACGTTCTCCTATTATTTGTAACAGCTCTGCAATATTATACTACTACATGAGCCTGAAAAGTGTTTACAACTGCAAAAGTGTTCCCACACCGAGATTTGAACACAGGATCATCGAGTTAACACGACTAATACTTCGTCCCGAGTTGGTACACCATAGAGGCGTCTCAAGACGCTTAAAAATATAAATTTCTCTACCCGATATTTCCAACACGTAATTTTCGAAAATTCAGAGAAATGAACGAAAATGATACCTTCATCATTCTTTTGAGAGTCCCTTTGCTTTATAAATGAAAAAAACAATTAAAGGAATCATTCGGGTTGGTTCATGAGAAAATGTTCTTTTTATAATTTGCATTAATTAAAACGGGAAATTACTTGCGTGAAAACTTCTCTTAATCACAAAATTGTACATTGCCTCTTTAGAGAGATATTTTTATTTACAGATTTTGTTTAAGACAATATTCTCTATCTTCAATTTTGTAGTTTTGAAATGTAAACTTTTTCAATTCTTGAAAATACAGAGAGCACATTGAAAATGGTACTAGTGCCTAATTTTTTAATGTTCTTTGATACGTACGATCAGAAATGTTAACAAAACAATTTGCAGTGGATTTTCAGAAAATACTTTTTTTTTAATTGCAAAGACAAACAGCTGTTCGTTTTAAAGAAAAATGGACATTACTTCTTTTAAAGAGCTGATTTTTTGCTACAGATTGTTTAACGCAAAGATCTCTATCTTCAATTTTTGTAGTTTTGAAATGTTCACATTTTGAAATGTTCGAAGAGAGATCGCCGCATCAAAATTAACTAGTGTTGTCTAAAAACGAAACAGACTTTCTCGTACTAGTTGTAAAATTTCTTTGGTCTGGGCTAACTTTACAGTCTGGCTCCCATCCTCTTATCAGCTGCCATCTATCGCCACCCATCAAAAACAAAATTAATGAGGTGTTTTGGATATTATTTAATAATGCACAAATGCCAATCAATATTTCGAAAACTATTATTATTTTTTTAAGTACATTATCTCAATTAAAGAACTAAGAGAGGAAAACGAATTTCATTTGAAATCTCTATCTTCAATTTTGTAGTTGTAGAGGTTTAAGTGAGGTGATAGTGTTGTTCTCAGACTACAGACAGACGGACGGACGTTTTGAAAAAGAAAACGTTTTCGTTATCAGGAGACCCAAATCATGTATTTCCGTTGAAGGAAATCGATTTTCTGCAGCATTGCATAACTTTCTCTATACACATGTATTATTTTGTATACACATACGTATACGAGATATTGACAAGTGGAGGTATAGAATGGCACAGTCTTTCTCGTACTAGTTTTCTAATGTCTTTGGTTTTGGTTAGCTTTTCAGTCTTACCCCATATTGCCTGCTGCGATCTCTCGCCGCCCAAAGTTCATTTAAAAAAATCTCAATTTTTCGATGTCAAAAGGTAAAATCGGAATATTTCTTTAATAATATTAAAGAAGAGTAAAACTTCGTCCAATATGAAAATTGTTGACAAATCCGGAGCCGTTTGTTTGAAAATGGGATTTAAGCGTTACTGTAAATTCGAAATTTGAAGCTCTTTTACACAAATTTCATAGGAAGTTCCTTTGAAGCACTCCCACCCAATAATGTATAGAAATCGCTTGAAAGGTGCAAATTAATGGCAGAGATATGAGTATTTAAAAAATTACATTTGCGTAATTTAAAAAAAGCAAAGCACTACAGCAAAATTATAGTTTTAGCACTTTCTGAACAAAAAATTGAAAGTAATAATTTGGTGCTGATTTTGGAGACTTTTTGGGTACTAATTTTGAAATTTTATAAGGCATCATTCAAACACATGATCTCGTAAATGCAATACGGAGAATAAATCGCCGCTAATTTTTGAGAAAATTTTGAAGATATCTCAGGGATATCATTTAAAGTACCGCCAAAATTTAAAGGAAGTTATTCAAATTCGCAGAGCATCGAATGGACCCAGATTGATCGGGAATATTAATTTTAAAAAAAGTAGGAATAGTTTAGATACTAGAGTTGTTCACAGACGGACTGATAAAGAGATGGACATTTTGGAAAAAACTAACAAACCAACAACAATACTTTTTTGGTGTCAAGGGACCCCAAAACGTGTATTTACTTTGAAATCTCGAAATCGATTTTCCGCATCATTACATAACTTTCTCTACACAACGTATATTAGTCCGAATTTATGTACGCATACGAGAAAGTAAAAATTAAAGTAAAACCAAATAAATAAGCTACAAAAATGTCATTAAGGCCATGTACTACATCAACTCCATTAACTATTTGTAATGAACCCATTCCCTGGTACCCCAAAAAAACAAAATATGGGGCTGCACATGAATATCATTATGAATTGGAAACAACGGATAGACACCAATATAATACAAAATGTAAAACTTTTAACATCGAAAAACATTTATCAATAGAAACCAATACCCACCATTCATCCTGCAATAATATTATACAAAACAGTAACACCGACAATTTTATACGGCTGCCCAATACGGATTACTATATCAAAAACCAAAATCAGCAAAATTCAAATAGGCCACAATCAATTCCTACTCACTAATGCAGCTCGGTTCAAATCAAATCACCAATTACATAAAAATTTGAACCCATCGTTCTGCACATTCACATGTCCCAAATCTTCACATTGAAAATCTGTACTCGTGCAACCTTTGTAAAAACCTCAATGATCCCACTCACATTATAAATATCTATTTCATACATTTTTACAAATATTCTCAGGCTTACAAGAAGATGTACGAGGTTTCATGGTTTTCTAAATCTTGAAATTTGTAAAAGCTTAGGTTAAGTAATCATTTTTAAGCCATCAATGCGTATGTGTTGCAATATGCAATGCACATTTTCAACAAATCTTTCTAAACAAAATCAAGTACTAAATACAACCTAATGATACAAGAGAATGGATACAGATTTTCTCGTACTAATTAATGTTCTAATTTCTTTATTCTGGATTAGTCTTGTCCAACTATCTTGGCTGCTGCATGAATTGTCGTCCAAAGTATATTTTTTCTCGATATTTAGGTTTCCTAAAGATAGAACCGAACTATTATTTTCAAAATATTATAGAAGGGTAAACCTCGTCCCGTATAAAAATTTTTGTTGAAAACGTTTTAAAAACAAAATGTCATTTAATCTTACTAAAAATTCGAAATTTGACGCTTTTTTTCACAGAAAACTTCGCCTTTTCAAGCAATTCCACTCACTAATGCAACAATGTATACAAATCGCTGAAAATGTATATATTAACGGTGAGAGCGATATTTCAAAGAAAAATCATTTGTGTAATTTTTGAAAAAAGAAAAGTATACAGGAAATTTTATATTACATACGTGCATTTAGCACGTACAAAAAGTTCAAAGAATGAATTTGGAGTAGGTTTTGAGAAAATGGCGTTTGAGCGTTTCTGAAAATGCGGAAATTTGAACTAATTTTTACAAAAAACTTTCATCCTCGCTGCAATGGCTATCAGACGGCTCTTTATATCCATAAACAGAGGGATTTATAATAGCAATGAAAGATAGAGTATGCCAAACTAGGAACTATAAAAATAATTGCATGTGAATGCCGATGGTTGCCAGATGCAGAAAATGCGGCACCACTCGTGAAACAAACGAACAAATAATATCTGAATGTGCTGGACTTGCCGACAGTGCGTTCTTGGGAGGACACAACCAACTCGCTATGATTGTCCATCAACAATTGACTCTCAAGCTTGGAATGTTAAATACTGGAGCTCCATCGTATTACAAAAACAACTCAGCACCTGTATTGGGAGCAAATAATACCATCATTTATTGAGACGGACCCATATTAACAAATAAAACCGTGGCGCTCAATAGACCAGACCAGTTTTGATTATTGACCAGTTATTGATTGACCAGTTTTGATTGACAGGAATAAGAAAGAAGCTATGCTTGTTAATATTGCTGTACTATTGACACACAATTTAAAGAAAAGGCAGAGAAAATTACGAAGTACCAGGGTTGGGCAAAGTACTTTAAATTTAGTATTTAAATACTTCGTCAAAATACTTTGTAAATAAGTATTTAAATACATACTCAAAGTACGTCAGGTTTTTTGCATACATATTTAAAATACTTCAAATACTCAAAATTCAGTAAGTATAATAATTTTGTATTATATATTTTTATTGCAACAATATATTTTAATTGACAATTACAATAAATTAGTAACTGACAGTCATCACATTTTATGTTCAATAAATATAATAAACACACTATATTATAAACACTTTCAAATATAAAATAATGCAAAAAAGTCTAACACATATAAATGGAATTTCCTTTTAAAACGACCACTTGGAACAAATCATCAGGCAATAAAACCCGAATGTTGAATGTTTAAACCTCGCAATTGAAAACAACCGTTCAACTGGCGTGGCTGAACATAACCTAGTGTTAATCTAAAATAAACACTTTTTTATTGTTGAATACAAAATTTTAATGATTTATATTTATTATTTAAAAATGAGCATTAAAAATCAGCATCTGCAAAGAGATTTTATTTTTGTTTCAATGAGGTGCACTGACTAGCGGAATCAAACAAAATGGAACTCGTTATTTTCTTCACCTGCATTTAACGTGTTTCGTTTTTAAATTCACTTATTTTATGTATTTAAATACACCTCTAAAATACGCGACCAAAAAACTTAAAAATACAGCTTTTCAATTACAAAATATATTTGAAATCCGTATTTTAAATACGAGTGTTCAAATACTGCCCAACCCTCCGAAGTACGAAGAACTTGCTCTAGAAATAAACAAATGTGGAAACTAGTGTGTAACAACATATTCAATTATTTCGGCTGAAGGTGTAGTAACCAATAATTTCAGGAAAAATTTTAAAAAAAAGATATTACCTCAACTAATCTTAAATTATAGATAGAAAGCAGTGATCCTACACACATGTCATATATTGTAGTTCGCAAGTTCTTGAACTAACACAAATGAGGCTCCCATATCGGTCTTGAAGGGGAAGGGCGGACAGAGTGAAATCTCTCCTAGTGACCGAGCTCTTTCCTAATCTTGGCAGGAATGGGCGAATTGAACCCAACTGAAGCTGCTGAGAATCACCAGAGGAGACATAATAATAATAATAATAATAATAATAATAATAATAATAGTAATATAACAATAAGGATAATATTAATAACAACGAAATTAGATAGATTGTTCCATCAGATGCAATTAGTATAATAATGAAATAAGCCCAAACAGATAGATTTAAAAATGCAGTGGGCATTTCCTAACAAATTACAAGAACAATGATATTGAGTGTACCACAAAGTGTTGTGCTTTCACCTATAAACCGATCAAGCGGAGTTTAGGGCTGGTGATGAGGGCAAGACTGCCCTTTGTTTTGATTCGGACAGAAAGAAGCAGAGCTATGGTATACTCGGTGCAACTGAAAACTGAAGCACTCATCTAGACCAAGGGCCGACGGCGTATACATGAGCCTCGAAATGCCATCTTATGATCAACAATTCCCATTTCAGTCCATTTAAAATCACGGGGAAATGAAGACGCATTCGATAATTATATTAAAAAATATTGGCAACGATAGGAAGTATTCTGAGTTCCTAAAATTAACCACATATTTCAGTCATGTTACACCACAAATTCTACAACATGAGGACACGACATTCGATTTAATGAAAAATATCCCGGAATTTCTTTCTTTAACGTTGATTCCCATAAAATATAACGTAATGCATGTTATCGGTATGTTACAAATCGTTAAAGAGTGATCAAACTATAAAATGCTTTCTATGTGATTAAGATAACGTTTCTATGAAAACTTATCTGAAGAAAAACAAATTGGACTGATGAATTAGCATTACTGCTTTATTAATTTGGAACGAGAACATGAATATCCTAGACCACACTGCCCCGCACTAACGCACCACGCAACTGTCGGCGTTATTACTTGTCTCTCCAGTTTTACACCTTGTTCCATTGCTTGCAAACGTCTTACATGCGTCGCTTTTCACAAAAACGTACTTGTTTGCTAGTGACATTGCTATCCTCGGAATAAGACGCAGTACATACAGAAAAATAATAACCTCAAACTGCAGGGGATAACTTAAGAATTTGGACAACAAAAACGAACTAACAATATCAGTCTTCAAAACTCACGTCATACGTTACACCGAATGTATTATAAATCATAGAAGTAAGAAGACCTGGCAACCCCAATTGAATTACAGTCCCGCATGTTATATCGCGGGAGGAGGCAGTGTTCCTCCCCAGCTAAGAGTAAAAGATCCGGCATCGCCCGTTAGATGATGATAAATAATCTTGTCATCGAAATATAACACACGAAACATTCCTTCAAAAATAGTTAAAAATACCAATCATGCACGTATTACCGTTGCTTTATTATTGACCAAATCCCACATAAATTATAATTTACCTTTTAATGATGGCTCTGGTCGACTGGTGTGCTGTTGTCTATTTACTTTAGTTCTCGATTATTTATGTGGGATTTGGTCAATAATACAGCAACGCTACTAAGTGCTGGTTTGGTATCTTTTGCTATGTTTGAAGGAATGTTTCGTCTGTTATATTTTGAAGCCAAGATTATCATCATGTAACCCTCTAGTCATTATCATTCCTCTAGCTTCCTTCTACTTTCTTGTAGGTCTTCCTCTATAGCTTTTTCTTCGGGTATGTGCAATACACTCCAACCTACTTTGGCAGTCGCTCACTGTCTAACCTTCTTAAATGCCCGATTTTAAAGTTAATTTCTTAAATACAAATAATTAGGGGGAGAGTTAGGTTAAACAGGTACTGAACGCTTTCTAAACTGCCATAAAAATAATTGACAATCCACTGAAGAATTCTTCATTCATTGGTGCCGGCATCTGCTCTGGAATCTGATTGAATATTGTATTCATTTGCATGTAATATAACAAAATTAAATTGTTAATACGTCTAGCCTCTAATATACCTTTAATGAATTTTGTTGTGAGGTAAGAGTGCAGACTGGACATCGTTTGGGTGGTAATATTCTGAATAATCATCGGATATTATGATGTGAATAACAGCACAAAGAGTTTTCCAGGAAACTGATAAACTGATGTAAGATAAAATTTTCTATGTCTATATCTAATAATTGGTTTAATAGGAGGCATGCATTTTCTAAACAATTTAATAACTAATTAGTTATAGTTTTCCTGGCTTACGTAATTGACATTTCTCGTTTCTCTTTTTAGTTTGTTTTAGTATTTGTGGCATTTGTTGATGTGACACTTGTAGATGGAGGGTGTGGGGAGGAGTCAATTGTATGGGACTGGAGGCATATTTTATGGAGGTTCCTGAAGACAGACAACATAGAGGGTACAACAGTGACATTATTCTGTAGGGCAGTGGTAACTGCAAATTGAGTTAGTTGACGTGGGATGTTTCTGAGTTAAAGGTCATTTATAACAACGTAAGGTTCTTGCTTGTTCAGAGAGTATGAAACATTCTCGATAGAAAATATATTCGGTATGCTGTATTTCCATGTATTCCATGTATTTCCATGAAAATGAATAATATGCAATCAGCTGATGTTCAGGTAACAAAATTTCTAGGTATCTCAATTCAGTCAAGCCTCAATGGAATGTACATGTAACAAAATTAAACACTAACTTAAGTTAATTTTGTTACGTATCTAAACACTTTCAAATTCTCTCAGCCTTCATGCAGCTCGTTGCTTGTATTTTGCAAGTGTACATTCCCACCTAAGATATGGTGTAAAATTTTGGGGAAACTCATCATGTAGTACTCAGACCTTTAGATTGCAAAAGAAAATGATTCGAATAATGAAAAAATGCCATCCGCGTTACCCTTGCAAGCCTCTCTTGCAAGCTTGGAATCTTATCATTGCCTTGCATATATATTTACGAATCTGTAATATTTGTCAAAAGTGACTTACTTAACGGTGGGAACATATTTTCATGCAATACTGGTATTTATAATTACAACACATGTCGTAAAATCACGTTCATCAAGTGTTAGTATTAACAGCTCACTACAAGAAATCCAGATACAATACACCTACGTTACTTTACAACGCTTTGCCAGATGACATTAAATTATTGAAGTCCGTTCACAAATTTTAGTTAAAAGTAAAATCTTTTGTGCTGCATAACTTTTTCTATACAATTAGAGAATATACTGGTTATCAAAAAGAAAAATAATGTTTATTTTAACACAACAACGATATATAATGAATTAGTTTTTAATTTGTATTGTATGTTTTTTAAAGTCTTAATATGTTTGTAACAAATAATGTAATTTAGCTGCCGGGACAATCCTCCCCCATCTTGATCAAGTTTTTGTCCAGTTTCCCTGATCCATTGATCAAATGCTGAAATGGCCCCTTGTTTTGCTTCTGGATGTAAATGTAGCTTCACTATGCCCACGTTTTGTTGAACTCTCCTTTTACGTGTAATGGTAAGGTTTTAGATTTAGATTTATTCAGTCAAAAAAACAGTAAAAAATGTATGTGACGTATGAGGGAGAAGATTATCTGCGCACTTTTCTTAAGTTCTAGAATCCCTTCCCGTCATTTTAACTATAAGTAGTTGAAAAATGAGTAAAAGTTTAACACAAATAAATAAAAATGAATTTTAAAAATCACAAGGTTAGCAAAATTTCAAAAAGAGTCATTTTTGTTTCTGAATTATAGAAAACTTATTTGCATCGGTACACGAATTGCAAGTATGATGTTTCTGCTTCGCTAACAAAATAGCAACTCGCTCTTACCTCTACTCTTACTATTAAAAGCAAAAACTGTCTGTGTCTACTGATTACTACATTTTATTTTCTCGTCCTTACTTGGTACAAAGAGAAAGCATTGTCGCCGTGCGCCGGACAAAGGCTATTTTTCGATAGAACTCTTATTGCCGGACCTTGGTAACGAAAAAGTAGATAAATCTTGGTCCTACACCTGTAGTAAATTACTTCTGAGACTGTGTAGTCAAAATTCATATTTTGTGGGTTTTTGGTACCGAAAAATTGATTGACGGGCAAATGTTTGTTTACCCCGTCCGTCCGTTTGTTATTCTAGAGAGAGATCAAGATTTCAGGGCAGATCTTGAAATAAAGTCATGTACAACTTTCGAAAACGAGTTGTTTTTGTGGAATTGTCCGTGAAAAACTCATTTTTAATAATTATTTTCTCAAAAACGTAAGTTACTATAAAATATTACATAACCGTTACCAATAACACGAGAGCGGTTTTATGACACAAATATTCTCGTAGGCAACATTTAGAGAAAGTATTGGAATGGTACAAAAATCTATATTGAGATTTTAACAGAAATACGTGTTTCCATGAATGACAACTGTCATTATTCCCGTACGTATAGTTCATGTTATATCCCGGGGAGTAGTGGAGTTTCTCCCCCGCTGGAAAGTGAGAACCGTGTGTTCGTTTGTCCGTCCCCCATCGATGGAGAACACTACCACTAAACCGTTAAACAACATATTCTCCAACACGAATATTCCCTGGCTGCATTGAAATTGAAGCAGATCTTACGTAAATATGAAACCCTACAAAATATTCACATAATAGCTGAAAATTTGTCTTTAAATTTTGTGATCGAGAATTGCAAACTGCTCTGATAAAAAGTTCACATGACTGATAGTCATATATGGGATTGGTTGTTGGGAATAGACGTTGAAATTACGTGCAGGCAGAAATAGAACTGAAATGACAAAGAAATGTATTTGAAGGATAGGCTGTGTAGAGATGAGGGAGCGTCAAAAATGGGAGACAGTGTAAGAATAATAGAACATTTAGTGAAATAGTATTGACGTATTGATAAGGAAAGAAAGGAGATGCGAATATAAGAGCAATAGATATACGAGATGTCGTCGAAGAGTCTGTATTGCGTTATAAGAAATTAATCCAATTTCATTTTTTATTTCCGTGTATCCGAAGTTGTGCGTGATCGCTGGGCCGTGAACCGAAGTAGAAGACGGCGAGCGCGGCGCGACTGCAGGAGCAGCTTGTGGCAGCCGACCCGGCTCTGCCGCACGAGTTCGGCGTGCGCTCGCGCAGACGTGTCTCGCCTTTCCGGCGGGCGGCGGGCGCCTGGCGATGGATGCTGCGCTGCGGTCAGGGGATTGTGGGCGGCGGTGACGGCCGTCGGCAGCCGGCCAGGGGAAGCATGCGAAGGTGGGCAGTGAATGGTAGATGACGGTGGCGCCGGAGGAAACTGACGGTTAGCGGTGGTCGGGGCTGGGAAGGCGGTTCGGGGTGAAGGGGTTGCTGGCTTCGGAAGGCTGCCCACGAGCGAAGGCAGGCAGCCGCGGCGGCGACGGCAAGAGCAGACAGCGCGGCCGGCGGCAGTGCCGGCCAACGAAGAAGGCAGACAGAGCCCCAATCAATACCGGGCGTCTGGCGCGCTAGCGACGGTGGCGGCGGCGGTGGCGGCGGCGGCTGCGCCCTGTCTAGACCGGGGCCCCCGCAGCATCCGCTCCCTCCCGTCCCGCACCACCCCACTTCTATCCGCCCCGTCCCGCCCCGCTCCGCTCCACCAGTCCCCAGGCCTCGTTTCGCGCTGCGCCGCGCCGCGCCGCCCCCGCCGCGTCACGCCGGGGGTCGCACCGCAGCGCAGCGCGCCGACGACCACCGCGTCGCTGCCTGGCGTCGAAGCCAGGCCTCCGGGGCCTCTCGGGTTGTTGCGCTCGGCTGCGTGGGAGGGAGCGCAAGCGTCGGCCGCTGACCTGACGACGAAAGAGAAAGGGCGTCGGCGACATAATAGACGCGAACGAGAAAGACGAATGTAATTGAGAGAGCGTATTGAAGCTAATAAGGAGGGGAAACATTAGGATAAGGGTAGTTATGAGGAATGGTTGCGCGTGTTGCTATCGTCAGGCTTAGTGCAGTTTGCGTGGATATTATACAATGTAAGAAGAGCGTAAGAGGTTCGTGGCGGGTGCTACGGCGGGACGATGGCCTCAGGAGAGGAGGTGTAGAGGGTGAGAGGCTGTTGCTGCTGCAGCGGCTGCGAGCGCGGCTGGCGGTTGCCTTTGGGCTGCGGCGGAGGGAAGGGGACTGGGGCTGGGGTGGAGCGAAGCTGGAGCGACCGCCCCCTGGCCCGCTGTTTCTGTCCCCCGCTGCGGGTCCGGGGTTCGATCCGCTGGCCGCCGGAGCGAGAGTGCGGCAGGAGGTCGGCGGGCGTGCTTTATTCGAGAGCGCTCGCTTTCATCCGGCTGTGTCGGGCCGCGCCAGGCCGCGCCTGTCCTTTTTGCGAGCAGCCGCCGCCTCCGCCTCCGCCGCCACCGCTGCCGCCGTCGAGGCCGCTTGAAGCCTGAGCCCGTTGCTCCACCTGGGCGCCTGCCGCCCTCCCTCTTGTCCGCTCGCCGCCTGAGAGTCCCCTGCACGCCCTCTGCTCGCCCGCTTTCCTCCCCCTCCATCACCCCACCAGGTTCGACTGCATCCTCCGCTGCACAACTTTCTCACACACTGGTTCCACAATCTGTCGATGTCTTTGTTTTTCTTCGGGTAATAATATTTCAATATTACTGAAGAGGGCTTTTTTGTCGTTGATTTCGTAGTTCCATACATGTGCCCTTTTTATTTTGAGAGTTACATAAATGTTCCTCAAACATTTCTCATTGTTGTTGCATTCGAAATCCATATTATCTTGTGTTAGCATTGAACATTAAAATAAACTTCAAATTTTCGAACTTTCGGGTCTTGATATTTAATATTTGCCTGCAAAGAATTGTATTTCGACGTTCGAGCCTCAGTCTACATTAATCGAATTCATATATACGATTCAAATCACATTTATAGGTTTAATCATCAAACTTCCATGTTATTGTAGAAGCAATAGCAGTATTAAAATATTATCGTGAAAGTTTAAAACTATTAATTAGAGTGGTCATTGCAAACACGATTTTGTTTTATGAGTTTGTATTACTCTTGTATAAATGTCTCTTAAAATATCAGAAGCAATCAACACTACTGAAGAGTAGTGGAATAACTTGAGTCGCACACGCTCACTTCTCTCATTGGCAATTTCTCTCGATTATGTCACGGAAGCAATATAATTGGCATACCTGCTTCAGGGAAGTGTACTTAAAGCGTGTACGTGGCATTATCATTTAGTTTCACAAACATTGCACTCAAATACATTCTTTCTTAAAAATCAACTTACCTTTGGATTGTTCCCTGAATCATTTTCAGCATTTTTCCAAGTTTTGAAATTCTAATTCAATAAACCGGCATTCTTATGCTTTGTAGATCTAAGTAAAGCGTTGTATAGTATACGTCTAACATACCACTATTGCAGCAAGGAAATGTACCACGCAACGTCATTGAAGTAATATATGATACATATTCGAATAATAATATTAAGACCAAGGATATTGGAATATTACCCTCTCCTATCTATAGCGTAAGGGAACAGACAGGGGGACTCCTGGAGTCCTGTACTACGTATTTTATCTAGTAATGATTAAAATTAAATCAATGAGCTTAAAACAAAAAAGAATACAGAACGAGGAAATATAACATAAGCATAATTTGTTATGCGGACGATGCACTAGTAGTCGAAAATGTAGATGACATACAACGACTTCTCTATGAATTTAATAAAATCTGCAGAAACCATAATATGACGATCTCCATCCAAAAAACTAAAAGTATGACAATACCGAAAGATCCTATTCAATGTAAAATCGTGGTAAATGATAAACAAATAGAGCAGTGTTAGAAGTTAGAGTGTTAGAAATAAAATACTTGGGGATAGTGATCACTAGCTCCGGACAGATGAATAAGGAGGGGAAACAAGTCATGAAAGGAAACAGAATTTCCGGCTGCTTAAATTACTCAGTGTGGTACAACAAATATTTGAGACAATACTCAAAAGTAAGAATATATAAATGAGTAGTTAGACCGATTTTAACATGTGCATCAGAGACACGAGGTGAAACAAAAAGCATGCAACGTCAGCTAGAAGTGGTTGGAATGAGTAATATCTCGTAGGAGAGAATGGAATCAACACATTCCTGAATGAATGAAGATATAATTTTAAGGGTCTGGAGAGATACTAAGGTCTGTGGGAAGAAGATATTCTGGAAGACCGAGGCGACGATGGCACGAAAGTTTTTTAATCCAAGGAATGGAACAGGCCTATGGCCTACTAAGAAGAAATTCTAATCAATTCTAATTATAACACGAATATCACTTGACTAATGTTTCTTAATTTACTCGTATAGTCCTTTCATGATAAACTTTCAAGCACTTTTATCGTGGTTGTTTGGTTCTTGGCCGGGAAGATATTCATAGTAGCAACTCTAACGTAAGATTTCGTTTGTACATTATGGGCAGTTGAGGTGAAGTTGTAGTTAGTAGAATTAGTACTTAAAAACGCACACGCGAGTAGAGCAGACGATGTCGTCGGTACCCCGCGTGGCTGTCGAGATGCACTTCTTATTGACTTCATGTAAAGCATGTTGAAAGAATTATTGATTAATACTGTACTTGAATTTTGAACCAATCGAACTAATAGTTCCAGGTAATCCATCAGATCTCCCAGAAATGTAAACTATTCTATAAATTTCCCACTTCCTTAAAAGTGATAAGCATTTTCCAAAGTGTCCAAGAACTCTTTTGGAGCGCAAGTGCTGATAAAGTTAGTTGGCACCGAAGGAATGTTTGTCTCTGCCTGGAACAACAAAGGTGGAGCCCGATGCCCCTGCGAGTCACCGCGTGGGACCATTCAAGTTCCCACCCAACGACCACGATGGCTCATTATACATTACAACACACATGCTTTTGCTCACGTCTAACGATTTGAAGTACGAATTTGGCGATATTGCTTCGTATTTTACGTCACAATCACTTGGTGAAAGCATTCGTGACAGGCAGAATTCGAATCTGTAGAGGTAACTTGTGCGTCAGCAGTGCAATCTACAAGAGCCAGGCCGAACATTGCCTTCCAGCGTGCGCAAGAGATATCGAGCCCGTGACCACCTGAGATGATTCACACCAACAACTGTTGCCAACGCAGTTTGTTACCGGGACGACGTAAGGTACAAGTCTCGACGTGGCGAATTTTCCACTCAAGCTACACAGCTAGGTGGAATTCAGCTTCTGTGTGTCGTAGAATTCTAGCGGCCAGCTGCTCTGGGTTTCTATGATCAATACCAGGCGAATATCGGAGCAGTACCCTAACAAAATGGTCATGGGATCGAACTTCTCTTCCTCATCCTTAATTACTCTTCTCCTTTACACACCCACTCACACCCCCACTTACATGCACTACACTACCGCACGTTGGGAGACTTTACCACACGTTTGGGACTTTAGAACTTGTCTAGACTGGGGAGGTGTCTCACTGGCGGAGTTATCTGGAGATGGGATACTTCGGCTAGCCGACGTCAAGGTCGGCGCCAGATTTCACGTAACATACACAACACCTATGGTAAAAATGCGTAGAGCAGTTGAGCGCCCGGGAAACCGAACCAATCCCAAATGGTACTGAGCCAGCCCCGGGAGGGAGGGAGGCGGTTACGGAGTGCGAAGCGGCCGTAGGAACTGTGGAGTGCAGGCGCCGGCGGCGGCGGCGGCAGCGGGCAGGCGGTGGGCAGGCGGTCGCCCTGGCGGCCGGCGGCCAGGGGGGCTCGCAAAGGGGCCGCTGCCTCGCTGGCTATGCCTGCTGGACCATCTCCGACCGCATCCGCCTCATTTGCCGTCGTTTCAGGCCTCCTTGGTCTCACTCTCTCGAACTGCATCAACCTAACTATTCTTGGATATTGCATGTGTAGTAGGTATTTTCTTATTACGTATTGCTACATACTACACGGGCTGCTTTTTGTGAATATTTATCATTGTAATTCTACGCAGGTATTAATATAAACGACATATGAATAGTTTTGTAGGAGGTTTGGATCGTCATTGTAAAATGTCTATTACTCATATTGCAAGAGAATAGTGCTGGTCTCGTTTTCGTTAAAATCTCAGATATTTCGATAATTGGAAAAAAATCAAAATTTGTTCGACGTTTTCCTACTATTTCATTTACTAACATAATTTTCCTCTATTAACGTATGTTATATAAGAAATAGATTATTCATATGAAAATGGGTAGTATTTTGCATAAGTTCATCAAACATCCGCAATTTTTGAATTTTAAACAATTCTTTTCTCAGAAACGGCTCCAAAATTGTTTCTTTAATTAAATTTAAATAAATAATTGTTTTTCCGCATTTGAAGATAGTGGTGATGGTTCCATTTTCGTTTCTCCCCCCCCTCTCTCTCTCACTCTCTCTCTCTCTCACTCACTCTCTCTTTCTCTCTCTCACTCACTCTCTCTTTCTCTCTCTCACTCACTCTCTCTTTCTCTCTCTCTCACTCACTCACTCTCTTTTTTCTATTTTCTCTCATTCTCTCTGCCTATTTCTCTCTCTTACTGTTTCTCTGTTTCTTTCTGACTTTCCCTCTATTTTTTTGAAAGTTGTAAGTACAAAAAAATTGGAATTGTAAATTTTATTTTCGCGCGCGTTGTTTTCGTTACCAAAATGCCAACTTTGGTTTCAAAATTTTTCGAATTCATCCCATTGTTATGTATCTATATGATTGTATGGTGTATATAACATTGTTACGAAAGGAAATAGATTGAAGAAAGTAATAGATTTAACTCAGAACAGTGGACGGTTTTACCCAATCTGGAGCTTGAACGTCACCTTAGTGTCACCCTAGTTACGTTGAAGCTGTTAACAGCTGATACCGGCTAGGAGCAGAGTTGGAAATATCTCAATATAACAAACACACTTCTATACTGTATAAAGTATTCTTTGCTGATACGATATACAAAATTTGAAACTTACTTCAAAATAATCAAGGCAGGGTTGAGTGATATTATTCTTGATTTTCTATGTTATGTGCTGCAAATTCTGTAACAGTTATATTCATTCATGTTTGTTTCATTTGTAAAAGTAAGAAATTACTCCTGTGCCATGACAATCGATAAAAACACATACATGCAGCAGAGGAATGTCGTTTGAATTTATTGGATTTTTTTTTCTCCAAGTTATAGCTGAAATGCTAATAGGTAAGAAATTGCAGTATTTCAATATCATGTAACTATTTCAAATAGTGCGAGAAAGTAAATGCGGTTTATCACTGCACATATTATTATGCTGTTTGGCACACATAGTTTATATTTTTAACATTTATTACTCTCACCCTTCCGTCGTAAAAAAGTATTGAAAAGGCGCTGGGAAAAAGTAAAGTTTCGACAGAAAAACACTTATTGCTGCGTCCGGGTATGGAAAAATTGGATCAATCTTGTTTTTGTAAATTATTTTTTCTAACACGTGTTGTCAGAGTCCATGTTTTGAAGGTCCTTGATACCGAAAAATTGATTGACGGTACTTGGGTATTTGGAGCCTCAATAACATTTTAACACACTTTTTTGTTAAACTTTGTTTTTGGAAAGCGTAAAGGTCGCTTAAAGAGTGGTGCAGGTCATATTTTCGTTAAAATCTCTGACTTTTAGAATATTTCGAATGCACAATTTTTTTTAGGCTTTATCTTACAACTACAATATTGAAGCTAAAGATTTTTTCGTAATGAAATCGTTTTCAAAGACATCTTGAATTACGGTAATGTACAATTTTTCTAAAATTTGAGTAGTTTTTGCGTAACGGTGCATGAAATATAGTCAATTATCACTTTTTCATATTCATGCGAAAATACGAAGAAATATACCTAGAATGGAGAAAGTTATGTAATGCTGTAATTAATCGGTTTTCCAGATTTGAAAGGAAATACACATTATGGGGCTACCTTACAGATTTCTTTTTATCTTCCGTCTGTCCGTCTTCCCGACCGCCTGTGAACAGCACTAGGGCCTAAAATATTCTTCGGATTTTTTCAAAAATGAATATTTCCTAGTCGATATGTCTTGACTCAAAGGACTGTGATTTTGATAAATATTTTTAAAATTTGGGGGCACTTTACATAATCCGCTGGGACATTTTCAAAAGGTTTTCAAAACTAATTCTACATTTTTTCTTTAAAGTGAAATTTCTTTCAAGTGAAATACACTTATGAATTTGTGATAGCTTCGATTTTCACTGTTGACTGTGGATATTCTGAGATTACTAAGTTTGATTTTTTCGGCGTTTTCCTAAAAGTACAATATTCATCATTACGATTTTTTTCAAATGAATTTGTCTGCAAGTAGTTCTTTCATTAAGGTCATCTATATTTTACTAAAAGTTTTAGAAGTTTTTGCGTAATTCTGGGTAATATAAAAAATATTGTAAACAAGATGATCTCTAAAACGAATACATATTTTTCTTTGAACTTTTTGTAGGGATGATGTTAATTGCTTTGTGACATCTGACATAAATTCCATTTCGCTGTATTCTATTGTATTGTATCATATTCATATCCCCTGTATATTTTTTGAAAAACACACGTGTAATTTTTTTGATATTTCTCTGATGCCGTTAATTTTTAGATAGTACTGAATCTTGCATTTGTGAATATACGTATTTTAAATGATGTATGAAGTTACTCAAAAAACTAAAACTGTTCTGTAAAATTAAGCTGGTAGTTCCGCATGTTCAAAAACACTTAAATGCTAATTTCACAAAAACCGTTCCAATTTTTTTTCTGTAGATAGTATTTAGTAATGTAATAGTGATAGTAATGATAGTAATAGCACTGTGTAAGAAGACAAACCCCATTTTGGTGGACAATTTTGTTTTTTTCAAAAATGCCATAAATCCATTTTTTTAAATTATCACGTCAAAATTACTTTATTAGGGGCATTTTAACACATCACATTTGCTTCAAATAATTAGTGATTGTTTCTCGAAACATTAAGTCTGTGAAAATGCTTCAAAATGATCATTTTCAGGAATGCTGAAACGGCATTTTCCCAAATACGACTTAACATTTTTACGAAAATCTACATATATGTGCGGGTTTTACTGTTCTACAATATTCTTAACGCCGTATTTAATTTTATCATTAGAGTCAAATTGAAAAAAACTCGAAAAAGTGTCCTTTAGGAGACAATACGAGTACATACAGCTGGGAAGATGATGGTACAAACCGGAAAGATAGCTCGGAATGAATAGATAAGGAAACTAATCAGTTCAAGATTGTGTGTGGCATTTGTTGCACCACTAGCTAAACATTTTTTTCTCTCTTAAAAACAGCAAAATTTCATCTTTGAATTGTCTCTTTTTGTGAATCAAAAGAAAAATGTGTGGTAAAATCTGGTGCTAAAAAATCAGCCCTTTAAAAAAACTTCATTCACAATTTCTGTTGTTTTCGCGTAATTTGATTTTTTTCGCGACGAGTAGTTTTCGCGTAATTGTGTTGAAATTAATACCATTGATAAAAAAAAATTCTCAGAAACCCTTCTAATTTTTTTGTCAAAATTTTTCCAAAGATAAAAGTAGGGACTCTAATAATGGTGCAAGTGTCATTTTAGCTGAACACTCTGAAATTTATAAAATTGCGTTTTGAAAATAAAGGGAGAGACAATTATATTTTTAAATATCTTTGACGTACCATAGGGAGTACGTCAAAGACTGCCTGGTTTACAGCGCACGGCCAGAAAACTCGATGGAACTGAGTTCTTGTCCCAACGAACTGCTTTTTTCTGATTGAAAACACTTTTGCAAGTTTATGTAGTAGTATAATATTAATATTGCAGAGCCGGTACAAATTATGCGAGACACTATGTGCTGTCGTAGCACCACTAGTTTTTAGTTTCAAGTTAAGGAAAATGGGAAAATTCTGGAAATATCATTTATTTTTTTACAACAGTAGGCTGGACTTGGACGATTTCTCCCCTAGTAAAATCAATGACTATTACGATCGTCTATTTCCTATTTTATCGGCACAAGTTGAAAGCCTGTACTGTTCTTATGGTACACTAATTTTATTTCCTTTTTTATCTTGCCACATTTACTATTTTGTTCCAGTATTCTTCGCCCTGGCGCCCCTTTTCACTCATCTCGTTTTATATACTTTGAGCGTTGAAGTGTCGGAACTCACTTTATCTCGTTATTCGACGTATTTCGTGGACTGCCGCGTCTCACGTCCCAGCGTCGCTACAGCCCTGTGGCGACCGTTAGGCCTTGAGCGGTGGGCGCAGCGCGGCGCGGCGCGGCGCGGCGCGGGATGGGAACTATTGACCCGCGCTCCGTCTCTGTCTCCCCGCGTACGTCCTCCCTTCCACTCGCATCCCGCCCTCGCCCCCCGCTCCCGCCCCCGCCCTCGACCTCACCGCCCCCGCTGTTCTACATTGGCTCTGTTGTCGCCGGGCGTCCCAACCGCAACGCTGCATGACACTGTCCTCCTAGAGCCGAACCACCAAACTAGGCGAACCCGTCCCCTCTCCCTGTTCTAAATGGAGGCTGAAAGGAATTTTTGTGATGTTGATGTATAGGCGATCTTATCTTCATTTTGAATTCCACTTATCTCCACTTATTCGCATGTATTAGCCTAACATCTTTTCTTGTTTTTTACTTCGTCAATTTACACTTTTCTTGCGCACCTTTTCTACATCCTTGCACCCTTGCACTTGTTTATATTTACCTCGCCTTTGTCCTACTTGCATTGTTTTCACAATTCATGATTTTGGTTTTTGTTATAGTAGTGTGCTGACGAAAATTTGCTGTAGTGATGAGACGAAACCCACAAGATGATTATTATCATTTGGAATATCGCATATGAGCGTTAGATCACACCAAATATGCCAGAACAAATCGGCAATTCCCTGCCACCAAACTACCACATAACTCCGTCAGTCAATGCTTCAAGTATTACAATGATCATATTTTGCATCAAAAAGGAATTATATAAAGTGGTAAAAGGGACTCAATAATCGATCCTCGAACAGCTAAACAAAATGCGATATTATGAAGTGACAATGTATTAAATTTTGCAAACCATTATCAGCTAGTAGGAAAAACAAACTCCTGTCGTAAACTGTTATCGGTACGATTTTGGAGCAGAGGTTAGTGAACTATCGAATTAGCGCATCTTGTCGAGCTCAGTTAATTTTAGATCTCGTATTAATAGTATAAGACTGTAACGTAATGAACAGCGACCTATTCTCCTTCATTTGTTCAAATTCAAATTTCCTTTCGTGTATCAGCATATAAAGAGTTGATATCATTGATGTTTAAATTGTGACCATGGTTATAATCAGTAGTGTATTCCGCAATCTATGTCTATTGAGTTCTTTGCTACTTTGAAAGAAAAAAACAAGGAAAAGGACGAAGAAAAGCATCAAGAAATGAAAATAAGTGAATGAAATTAAGTTAAGATATGACTAAAAATAAAACGTGTCAACTTTAAAAGAAACTAATGGTGCAGAATGGTACAGACCTCGTACAGTTAATTTTCTAATTTCTTTAGTTTGGGCTAGCTTTCCGGCCTTGCCCAGTCTGGGCTAGCTTTTCGGGCTAGCTTACAGACCTCGTACAAGTTAATTTTCTAATTTCTTTGGTCTGGGCTAGCTTTTCGGCCTTGCCCTATCCTCTTGCCAGCTGCCACCGGGAGAGGTGGCTCAGGGCGTCAACTGCAGTGCCTCTGACTGGGAGGTAATGGGGTTCTAGTCCCGACGGTGGCAGGATTTTCGACACTATCCAGATAGCGAGGTCGAGTTCCATCGTTGTATGGAAGAAACGTCTAGTGACAGTAGTTTTCCGTGCTTTTATCCATCAACACGAGGCAAATGCTGGAACAGTACCCTTCGAAACTGGCCACGGGTCGCGCGAGATTATTCCTTCCCATTCCGTGTCCTATTACACATACTTAAACTTCTTTCATGCAGATATCGACCACTCATGCCGGAAGACCGGTCGGGAGCTTAGAGCATGACCCGCACGGGGCCCCGGAAACAACCCCAACAAAACATTTGCAATTTCCGAAAATTGAGAGTTAACAGTGACTATTGGACCTATGCCACCGGGAGAGGTTTTATAAGTATATATTTATCTATTCTTACAAGAAATTTAAAGAAACAATTTGAAGCAATTTTAAGAAAATTTTGAAAATGTTCCAGAGGCTTAATGAAAAATATCCCCAAAAATGAAAATATCGGTTTCAAATTCACGGGACCGCAACATCCGCCAGATCCAATGAGGAATATCAATTTTGGAGAAATTCCGCTTAACGGTTTAAGCTCTAGCGTTGACCATGGCCGGTCGGTCGGTCGGTCGGTCAACGAACGAACGAACGCACGAACGAACGAACGCACGCCCGAAGGAACGAACAAACGAACAGCAAGACGGTTTGCCGTCAATCGATTTTTTGGTATCAAGGACCCACAAAACATGGATTTTGGATGCAAGTGTTAGAGAAGTAATTTACTATATATAGCGCCAGTATTTATCCACTTTTTCGCTACTGGAGTTTGGCAAAGAGTTTTTGTAACAAAAGTTCGCCGTTTTTTCCCTCACCATTAAAATACTTTTTCTATACTGCGTAAGCAGCTACGAGAAAGTAAAAAACGAATGCATTTCCTTCAAGTACGTTCCTTCGGTACCCACCACTAGGAAGGTCTAAAATACGGGGGAGCGCATGTCACAAAAACGCCAAAAGCTTCGCGCCCCAGCGCCAGCGTCAGAGCTAGCGCCGGCGCGGTAGCGGCGGCGACGGCGGCGGCGGCGGCGGCGGCTGCGGCTCCAGCGCCAGCGCCGCGCGGCCTCGCCAACTTCGATCCACGTCGGGTGGGCGCGTTCGCGAACTCCGCGGCCTCCGCGCCGGTCAAGGCGCCCGCTCGACCGACTGCCCCAGGCTCGCCTTCGTCTGAGCCGAGCGAAAGTTCACCGCCGGTCTTGCAACAGCCGCCGCCCACGTCGTCTGGCATCCCCGTTCACGTCCTCGCCCTCCTCCCTCGCCTTTTCCCCTGTCCGCAGCGCCCGCCGCTCTGTCCCTCCCCGTCCCCCGCCCCGCCCTTGTCCCCTCCCCTCCCGCCCGTCCCGCGCGCTCCACCGCGCCCCCGCCGTCTCGCTATGTTACTCTGTCGGTGTCCTCGCCTTGTCCTCGTCCTCGCCCAGGCGCCTGTCAAGAGGGCGTGCCTTCCTTGACGGCCTCTCTTACTTTCATGGAATATTCTTCCTAGTTTCACCACTCTCTCTTTCAGGAGATGTAGGGATGAAGATACCGTATTGTTTCTACTCTTTTTTTTAAGTAGACAGCAAATTGGCGAAAAGGTAAAACTACAAGATTGAAACTTCACAGAGGAAGAAAACATTTATCACGCGACCGTTGTAGACTGCAGTGAATTTACTATCCTAAGTTTTTTTCCACAATAATTTGCTGAGATACACTTTGTATCTTAGTAATACATTAAATCATTATTTACAATAAATCTTAAAGTTCCATGTACAATTAAGTAAACTCTAAAACATTATTCGTAAACAGTCGAGACGAGAAATGACTCCTTGAGACAAATGCCATTGCCATCTGGCACCCATGGCAATGTCTGGTGACGATTAAGGCAATCACATCAAATATATGCAATTTAAATATTCATTAATTACATTGCTTAAAGTAACATAGTTGTGAGTTCGTCGTGGTTGGTATTCCATTTTCCATGGCATTCGGTAAAAATGAAGTGCAAACTAGGTGGCTGCTTTATAATTAATCTCACCGTGCCGTTTCCATGAGTGTCTGGCAATGAAGCGTAGAGGCGTAGAGGTCGCTGGGCCGCAGCGGCAGCTCCATGGCGCGTGCCGGCGCGACTTGCGAGTCCGCCTGTGGTGGCGGGCGACTGTGCAAAAAGCGCGAGTGTGAGTGCACCCGCTCCGCGCACGCTGTCTCCCTCTCTTTCTTCCACCTCCGTTACCTCTCTGCCTCTGTCCTGCGTCTCGCTCTTCTCGTTCTCCGCGTCTCGTCTGCCTTCCCTCTCTTTCTCCGCGGGCTCCATATCCGACTGCGCTCCTTCCCGCGGCGAGGTCAACGAACCCGACCCGCCCGCCCGCCCGCCCGCCGCGCCGCTCGCCCGCCCGCCCGCCCGCTCGCTGCCGCCGCCGCCGCCGTCTGGTCCAGCGGCCTGCCTGGCCGCCCGCGGCCGCAGCCTCCTCTTTGTTTGGGGGATTCGCGCACGTCGAGGCCCTCGCCGCGTACAGAACCCGGGCCCCCGCGGTCAGCTCGCGGCACGCAGGAGGCTAGGGCTTGGAGTCGCCCGCTCGCGGCGGTGGCCGTCTCGAAATAACTTCATTAGCTGAAACCGATGGAAGCAAGAGCAGCGCCGGCACAATTCAGTGGAACCTGTTTCTACATAAATGAAAAGAATTGTAAGACACTATACAGGCTTAAAGAATTAATATAGGCAACTGTGGGCATTCTAATTCTCTGAGGTAATATTATACGTACTGTAATATTTATACTTAAAAATTTAATTGTTGTTATCGAAGTTAATATGTAATCTTTGTTATCTAAGATTCATCGTAATTATTATAAAGTGTATTTTTCTCAAATATGCGCATCAACGTGTAGTACACGTTTTCTACTATTGATACTGCTGAACTGAATACATTTGGCTGTACAGTATTTTCGTTTCGATTGCATTAATTTTCACTCCAGAAAATTATCGAAAAATTATTCTTTCAGAGAAAAATCCTTTCAAATGTAGAATTAAAACCATTAAGAAATATTGCGATAAATTATTCTAAGGCGGAAGCGAAACAAATTACAAGCGCTCTATTGATTCTTCAAGTACTTGCGAATGTTCCAGTGGAAAACTTCAATTCATTTGCTTTGAGATACGTCTGCTAATTATAAGAAAGTAACGTGCAAATTAGAAAAAAAAATGCGGGACTGCGAAGTTTTTAACCGTAACTAATTAACCGGTTGTTTTTGGCGGGACCCCATCCCCGAAATTTCGGCACCGTTCTTCGGGCACAGTAGTGCCATGCTGTTCTTCGTGACCACGTAGAAAGATCAAATTCACAAAGCGAGAGCGGAGAGCTTCGGGCGATGTTGTATGCTGAGGTATATAAAGCTCCATGCAGTTGAATTATGTTCTATCGCCAAATCCGAGAGGTTTTCAGCAAAGAGGACGATCGGACGAGCTATCGGACGCTAACAATCGAACCAGCAGTGCTTGCTGGCAGACGATCTCAACCAATCTCCTGCGAACTCCCCTTTCATTGAAAAATAGACACTTGTGGAACTCTGAGATGCTTCAGTAGCGTCTGCTGCCTCCCAAAAACCGAATTTCCGTCCATTCGCTTTATCGCTTTTAATGAACCACAAATATTGCGGTTACAGTTTCGACTCGAAACGAACCCTTTGCGCACCAGCGTAAGGGGCATATCCCAATTTATGTAAAATTTCTCCAAAAAGAAAAGCTTCAAATTTAGGAGTTTTGCGACTCATGTCACATTGACCAAAAGCAAAAAAGGAAGTTAACTTGACCCATTTGAAATACTTACAATGTGAACGTAAAATACCGTATTGCGTCTGCGTCTCCTCAAGTCATCTCTCTTACATTGCTCGTTGTAGTTCTGTTCCTATTCTTGTTCTTCTTCTTTCGCTTTGAAGCAATAACATTTCTTGTCCATCTGCAAAAATTGAAATTTATTGAGTTTCGATAGATTATTTTCTACATTACTTCCAGTAGAAATTTCGTTCTAATAATTAAACATAAACGAGATTTGTTTTTCTATTTCACCCTTAAGTTTCTTTTCTGTTTGAAATGTACCTAGCGGAACGAAATGTTTTAAGGAATTTGTTTGTACCCACACACGTGAGCGCGCATACTCATTCTTTTACGTATCACGAGAGGTCTTGACGTCGAAGATGGACAAGCTATGTATTATATGCTGAGGAAACTAAATGAATATACATCTAAGGGTTTAACTATGAATCCATCTAAAACTGAGTATGTTGTTGAGAGATCGCAAGGAACAAATTTAATTATTGGGAACAGATGTATTGAAAATAGAACAGCTTATAAGTACCTTCGTGTGTGTATATCAAAGGAAAATGGATATGCAGAAAGACGTAAAACATAGGATGCCTCAAAAGAGTGGTGGCAAGATAGTTAAGTAATGTTTTGTATAGTCAAAAAATAACAAGCAACACAAAAATAAGGGTATACAAATTTCCTTTTCGACTTTCTGACAATCCAGGCCCCTTCTCACCAATTATTTCATGCATTTGGTCCAGAAGTCTTGCATAATAATTCCCATTAATAATTTTACCCTTTGCAAGATAATCGATGAATATTATTCTTTTGACGCCCGAGCAAACATTTGCCAGCCAGAACGTTTCCATTAGATGAAATGGTCTTTACCTTCTTTGGTGAACGACCACTGGCTTCGACCCTCTGCTTGGATTGTTTTTTTTATTTCCGGTGAGTAGTGGTGAACTTGCATTTCATCCACAGTAACAATTCTAGGAACACATTCAGTTGGATTTTGTATGAGATTAAAACATTACCGTGGAAGTAGTTCTCGCATGTCCTTGTGTTCAGCAGTCAACAAATACGGCATCCATCTTTCGACATCCATCCAAGCTTTCTCATACTCAATTCTGCCTGTAAACTACACATACACGTACTTCTGAGATGTCAATTTCTACTTCTGAGTGACAGCTATTTCATAAATCTTTTATCGCCGATTTACCAATACGATATTGTGCACTTTTTCGGTATTTTCATCTGAGGTTACTTTTTTGGGATGACTTTCGCGTGAATCAAGAGAAGTAGGACCATATTGAAATTCAGCGCCCATTTTTTGACTGTTGAAGATGGAGCAAAAAAATAAAACTCTCACCAACATTACATGAATTTCTATTAGTTATACACTGTCCAAAACAAAGAACTTTAGGTAAATCGGTAGTTTGCTGTGCGGTACATTTAAACATTCGTTTTACACATATTTACATATTAATTATTAACATATTATTACTACAATTCTATATAATACTATTATAATACTATCCAAAGGAGTTCATAACGGAAGCACATGAGACCGATCAAAAATTCTGTTAATAACACTTTTCCGTTATTAGTAGGATTCCAAAATTCACTAAGGCAAATAAAGTGCACTTCATCACAAAATAATTGTTTTAATTGAATAACTTTTGTATTACATAGAACAAGCATAACTTTTTGAAATAGTATACATACATCTCCCTAAAAGAACCTCAATGAAAATAATCTGTGGTGTTGGTTTGTCCTTTTATTTATTAATTATTCTCTTTCAACGCAAACATCATTCATTGTATTTAATATTTTCTTGTTATTCTGTGAGGTAAAAAATCCTTTAAGTTATTTATTTGCATTAGTGCATCAAGATATTTTTTGAGGTGATTTTCTGAATTCGTCTCTTCTTCATGTTCCTCTCCCAAGCTTTCGTCTTCCCCGGTCAGAAGATTTTGTCTTCCGGAACTCAACTGCTCACCCAGCAATGTTCATTCTCCGTTGGCACTTGCTCATCACAATTGACAAATTCTTCTGCGGTTAGTTCCCTCAGATTCACTTCATTGAATATAAAGGGTGGTGTCAGCAACGTTCTCGTCTGTGCTGCTTTCATCCTGCATGCAGAATCATCTTTACGGAAGCAATTTCTGGACGTTGACAGGAGCAATTATTTGCATGATTTTGATATCCAATGGTCAGCGTTTAAAAGAGTGATCGATTTTGTCAATTGGGTCTCGGAATCACATTAATCTATGTTGGAAAGTAAGGATTGCATAAGCAAGGATCTGTACTGCAATTTAACGCAATAATTCCTTGGTCCAGGGGCTGAGTCAAAGAATTAGTATTCCCAGGTAACCAACGCAAGGAGCTTGTGCCTAATAATAAATGATCGCAGCTATGTGGGAGCAGCGTCGCAGGGTGCGACTTCCGTTCGCACGTTCACAATAATATCGTTACACTCCCTGTATTCCCAAGGTGGAGAGAGATGGGTGGGCTCCTCCGGTGATCCAACGCAAAATTACACGAAAACGACTCACATTTTCGAAAAATTGAACAATACCTTCTTTCAAGATGTCTTTAAAAAACAGATTTCATTACCAAAAAATCTTTAATATTCTAGTTGTAGCAAGACTCCCCAAAAATTGCAATTTTGCTATTTTCGAAAAATCATGCATTCCATGAACATGAGATCTGCACCATTCTCTTAAGCGTTCTTAATGCTGAGGGCAAAGTTTAAACAAAATTATCATAACTGAGAAGTTTGAAAATATTTTTGACGTTTCGTGTATAGTACCCTCAAAAATCAAAATATTTCCTTGAGCCTTGAATTTGTTCAGATCGATCATGAAATATCAATTTTGGAGAAAATCGGCTGAAGAGTTTATGCGCTAGTGTTGGTCACGTTTTGCCGTAAATCTATTTTTCGGTATTAAAGACCCACAAAACATTGATTCTGGCTACACGTCTTACAGGAAGTAATTTACTATTCATAGGAATAGGATTTATCCACATTTTCGTTATCAAGGTCTGGCTATAAGATTTTTTCTGCCGGAAATTTACCGTTTTCCGGCGCACAATTACACAACTTTCTCTTCTTACAAAGTAAGTGCGAGAAAGTAAAAAGTAAAATACCATAATCGTTCCAATGGTACATTTTATTACTCCTTCCAAAAAATAATGATACTACTGCGTACTCTCGTTCATATATTCTCACTTAAGTATCCGTTGCAAAGGGTTTCTACTTTTCGGCGCGGTATAGTCCTCTTTATCGCACAAGTACCCTCTAGAGAATTTGGTGTGCGAACCAGTTTCTGAATCCTTGAAATTCAAATAATTGTTAACGCTTAAATGACTATCGCCTCTAAGACAATCATACAATTTCCAATAAACCGACAACACAATCGATTTCGACTTTATATATGTCTTTGCAATTTTCAACGAACTCGGGAATACACCGAGTTGAGCCACCACCAAACACACTTTTCCTGTTATACTTCCTGTTGCCAAACTTGCTGTCATTAGTCGCAACAACAAAATCCTCTTCACCTAGTGGTTCATTTTCAGCGACAACCTAATCGATACATCCTGTCTTAAAATTATCCAGTCTGTCAAGGTACAGCAACTAACGCCAACATACAAAACTGCAGTGCCTCTGACCGGGAGATCATAAGATTTGAGTGTCGATGCTAACAGGATTTTCGACAGTAGCTTGTCAGCTAAGTCGAATTCAGCTGCTATCTGGAGGAGAATTCAGGCGGTCGGCTGCTCTTTTCGGTAGTTTTTGTTTCTTTGATCAATACCTGACGAATGCCGGAGCAGTACCCTAACAAACAGTCCACGGGCCTCGCGCCATCTTTTCTCTATCTTACTTGTCCTATCCTCGCCCCTTACACACACACACACACACACACACACACACACACACACACACACACACACACACACTTGCATGCACTACGCTATCACAAAAGTGGCCGGTCGGAAGCTTACAGCTTACCCCACTTGGAGTGGTGCCCCGCTGGAGGGAGAAACCTGGTTGAGGGAAATCTCGTTAGCCGATGGTAGGTCTGCATCCAGCGGAGAAAGATCACTGCCACCTCCCGAGGAACACATGCAATAAACATACGGGACTAATGACCTCAGTTGACGCGCTCGGAATCACTTATTTATCAAAAAAAAAAAAAAAAATCCATCATCAGAAATGATGTAAGTCACTTTTCATCACCCACATCTAGAAGATAAGAAGCACTTGTATCTCTAATTGACTGTCCGAAAACCAAGACCACTTTCTTACAGACACCTTAGAATGTACATTCTGTTCTCTCTGTCTTCACACCCAATCGTATCCATCTTTCAAATTCTTTCTCTCCGTAAATATTATTTCGCTCGTATATCACAAACACGTCGGAATATCACACATAGTATATCACACACACTTTGACACCTGGACCGCTTTGAAAATTTCCTCCCGGATCAAATCATGAAAATTAAAAACAAAAAAACAACCATTCAAATGCTTCCTCACAGCAAATCCAACAATTCTTTTGAAAAATATAAGAAAAATAAGAAAATATAAAATGCCAATTAGGAAAACAATACCTCGTAACCTCACAAGTGGGGTAGGTTGACACATCTTGACTTCATGATTTTCAACGAATCTAAAAGTTCGGTTGTCAAACATGTATGATTAAAAAAATACCAAAAGGTAGTGATATAAATTAAGTATCCATTGATATATTTAAACTTGTGAAAACTAGAGCGTAATTGTGTGAAATAATTAAAAACTTTCAACTGGTACACAACTGGTGACAACCAGCACCAGTACCCGTAGCCTTGGTGTCCATGTACTTATGCTTAACTGAGCCAAGACCATATTTCGCGTGACAAAATCAGTTGATCGGACTGTACGTAAACGTGTCACGGTTTTGCAAAACAATAATAATAATAATAATAATAATAATAATAATAATAATAATTTTGATACAACTAATAATATAACTACAACTGACATCTATATGCATGCCCGGCCTTTAATGTGCTCTGCAGCATACGTATCTTCATGAGTTTGCCACCATTCGTTTCTATAGTAACAATGCCTTGTTACTAGTTGCAAGTTAGTAGTTACTTGTCACTAGTTACAATATTTAATACTCCAGTATTAAAATCTATCAACATCAATTAGAAAAAGAAATAGAATGAAAATATTGAAGATCAAGTAAATGATAAGAAAAAAGCTTACTGATAATTGCAGACCCACACATAAGCAGATCTAGTAAATAGAATGAAAGAAGAGATCTGTTATCGCAAAGAGAAATTATTAAACTAAACGTGTGGTGCTACTGAATGGCGCAAACATTCTCGTATTAGTAAGTCTTCTAATTTCTTTGGATTGGGCTAGCTTTCCGGACTTGGCCCATCCTTTTGCCACCTGCCATGCATCGCCACCCAAATCACATATTTTTAACAATTATCCCAATTTTTCGGTTTTGAAATGATAGAACCGAAATATTAGTTGAGGATTTTTAGAAAATTGTAATAGCTCGTCACACACGCAAATTTTCATTGGAAAACGATATAGCTGAATAAGGTGGTTGAAAATGTCCCCAAACCAAATTATAATTATACTTCATACGAAAGAGAATGAAAAAGGAGTACATTATCAAAAAATCAGACTCGTTGGTCAATCTGTTGCAGAGTTAAAGAGAGACGTGTTTTTCAGGTTCTATTTTTTTCTCAGCTTCTATTGAATGTATCAGGCTGAAAAAAATTTAACAGATGGAGGAAAATGAGAGAGAATGAAGAAGGAGAGAAAAAGAGATGGTTGGGCACCTCCGGTGCCCCGATTTTTGCTCGTTCTGCGCTGCACCAGTTTGCGTCATGAACCACGTGACCACAACATGGACACTACGTTTGAAAACTAAGACCAGGCTGCCATGTTGAATGGAGAGCGAGAAGTGTTGAGAAACATATTGAACGTGGTATAAAGTGACAATTTTCAACGGTGATGAACTAAACATAATATGATAACGGTGTAATTGAAATAAAAGGTGCTTAACTGTTTCTGTTTCAAATACTTTAACTGTGATCAATTTTGGCTTTAACAATAAAATTCCTGCTAATATTACGACTCAAACTGGTGTCTGAAGCTCTTTGGCTGAAGTCGGACGCGCAAGAGCCAACCCATCTCTTTCCACCACGAATATTCTGATTGAGTTTGATACATAATCTGTATACAATAAGATATCAAGTTCATATTCAAGATATGGATATCAAGATACTACGTTCATATGTCGTGATTCAATGTGTTTCATAAATATCGATAAAAACATTTTTCTAATCGCATTTTGGCGTGAATTTCAAATTTTTAAACTTATAAAATGGTTTTAATTTCTTGTTTACTATCGCGCACATTGTTAAACATTTTGAAAAATAGATGTTATAAAATTTTATGAGATATAATTTAGAGGGGAAACGGAGACTGTGCTTCAACGTTATCACGTCGAAAATTAATTTCAAAAAAATATTAATTTTTTGGACTTGAATTTTGCATCACAATTGGTTAACAAATCACCTTCAAGTTTATCTATTTTTTCGTCCGTACAATTTTTTTCAGCCTGATAAATCTAATAGAAGCTGAGAAAAAATAAAACATAAAAAACACATTTCTCGTATCCCGGTAATAGAATGCTCTACAAGGCTGATTTTGTGGAAACCTACGGTATTTTTTTATTCTCTTTCATATAAGTATCGCAATTGCCCTTTTGGTTTGGGGACACTTTTCGTCACCTTCTTCGTCTTTATTTTTTGAAGCAGCTTTTAATAATATGACATTTAAGCGTTAATGTGCGAAATTTGACGTTCTGTTGCACAGAAAACTTCCGGGTTTTCGAAAAACTTCATTGGAAGTCATTTTAATCTCTTCCACTCACAAATGCAATAATGTTTACAAATAGCTGGAAATGTGCACATTAACGGCGTGAGAGATATTTTTAAAAAAATGCATATTTTAAAAAACAAACAAAAAAACGCAGCAAAATGACTTGTATGTCATCTTAAATAGTGAATTTAACACCATCCGTACAATATATTTGAAGAACAAATTCGGAACTGTTTTTGAGAAAATGTCTTTTGAGCGTTACTAAAATGTGAAAATTTGAGCTTTTTTTCACATAAAACTTTTGATTGTTCGAGAAATTTTAATAGACATAATTCAAAGCGCATGTTCTCATAATTGTACTCTAGTGTACAAATCGCCTGTAATGTAAATATTAACGCGAGAGAGATGTTAAAAAATTAGTACTGTGTTATTTTGAAAAATACAGAATAGAGCAAAATCGCGTCTACATCATCTTATACAAAACATTTAGCACTATCCCTACCAAATGTTTAAAGAAAAAGTTTGAAAGGTTTTTTGAGAATTTAAAAAAAATTAATATTGCATATATTTTTTCTCAAAATTGCACCTAAACCATAAATTCAAAAAAAAAAAAATACATGACATTACTGAAACAACTAACTATGTAGAACAAATTACATTTGAAGGAAAAATCTGTATCTTGAATTTTGTTACAATAGGAAGGCGCCGAAAAAGTTACAAACTTTTGAAATTTTCTTAAATTCAAAGTCAACGGTGAAAACTTGACCTATGCCACTTTTATAAGTGAATTTTAGTCTAATCTTACAATAAATTTAAACAAAACCTTTTTGAGAAAATTTTGAAAATGTCCCTGGAACTTCATAAAAAGTACTCCCAAAATTACAGAAAGTCATCAATTTAAAGAAAGTTATTTTGGAAGAAACCCTATGTATGATTTCGGCGTTATTATTGTTTACGGGCGAACGGACGTTTTGGAAAAGAAAAAAATCAAAACAATTTTTTTTTGGAATCAGGTGTTCCCAAAACGTATATTTCCTTTGAAATCAAGAAATCGATTTTCCCCAGCATTACATAACTTTCTCTATACTACAGATATTACTCCCTATAAATGCTTACGTATACGAGACAGTAAAAACAAGTTTTTGGATGTAGAGGTATCCATCTGGGTGATGTGAAGGGTGCTAATCCTTTGAAAATCTTATCGTAAGCATTACCTCTTTTCGCAGCATTACCTCTAGTCGTAATACAATATAGAGATTTCATAAAACTGACAACAGAGGCCTTATGTTTGAAAACAATTTTTAAAACCACGATAGCAGTTTATTAAACACTGCTATAAAACAATACCATGTTATAGCCACCCAACCTCCTCAATCCTTGATTGTAGGAAGCAGGCAGGCCGGATCGTAGGCTTGTTTTGGGGTTCTCCTTGTATAAACCTGGTCCTGCGTAGTAAAGAATGTAAACGATTATTCATACGAGCATACCACATTCTTCCAGTTATCAATTGTCCAGGTTTTATGAACGTGGCACCACTTCTTTCACAGTTTTAGGTCGGCTTCCGTTTAAGAAGGGTTTCAAAACTGCAGCCCTTCCATGAATGTGAACTTTGTGGAACTCCCACCACACTGTTTTTGTGGAAACACTATTACTCCAGTGAGTGTTGTGTTCTGCAGACACTTTTGCCGCGGTAGTTTACCTTTGTCTGGTCGCAATCCTATTTTAATGTTCGTCAGATAACTTCAGCTTTCAGCCACTATTCCTTTTCACCGAAGATGTTTTACCATGTTTTGTGTTTGCGGTCAATACCGTGGACACTGTTGCTCTTGAAATGTTAAAGTTTGAAATATCCTTCTGTATAAAAGGAGAAATACTTTCACCAGATCGCTTAGCCGCAGGCTGCTGTGGCTGGTACAGTTTATCTTGTTACTGCCCTATGAATTTTCAGAACATTTTCGTCATATGAATTATCGGAACAAATTAGTCTTCTGAAAACTGACTACAATACGGGTTACAATACACTGACTACAATAAATTAGGGTTAAGAAATGTTTCGTGTGGGAATAGCTACTCACCATTATCCGCCGGACCTGCGTCCTTACAGAAGAAAAAAGGTTCAGGCTTGGTTTATGAAGCATCAGAATATCTTCAACTGTCTTCGCTGGCCAGCACAATCGCCAGATCTCAACATAATTGGACCGATATGGAGCGTTTTAGAGCAGAGAGTGAGGAGCAGATTTTCAGCTCCAAGAAAGAAGTTAGCGGAAGTGTAGGAAAAAGAATGAGAGAACATTCCGTTGAAAATTATTCACTCTACAAATGTATTCGGAGACGAATTGCAGTTGCTTCAATGTTAATGGTGTTCCAGCATTTTATTAATAAATACTATTTTTTGTCTGGTATTCATATTATTTTGTGGCACCTCTGTATGTGTTGTTTACATTTATGAAGGACTTGTGCAATAATAATACGTGACCAAAATTGAAATATTAACATTTAGAATTAGCAGAAAGTTTGCTATGGATGATGAGGCTTACCGCCCCAAGCATTGCACGTGTATCAATGAGTATCTAGCGTTTTTCAAAACAGAAATAAAACTAGCGTGTTTTGAAATTCCTATAATGTTTCAACACAATATTTATTTTTAAATTACTATAGAGTATTTCATCAAGTCTATTCGATTTGTTTAATTACTCCATTAATAACATCCCGCCTAAATATTTTTTAAGAGAAAATGGTATTTTATGTATATGCCATGAATGTATTTCATGAGTTAATGAATTGTCATGCCTGTTAAACACTGCTAATAATACTGAGAGCTTTAACTTGGTAAGGAATCTGAAAATTATGCTAATTCATCTTCTGCACTTTCAAATACCTTTATTTATACTTTAAAAATATTATAGCTATTTATAAAAAAAACTTTTTTTTAACTTCTTTAAGAAGAAAAATAAAATTTTGTTTCCGCTGCTCATGCACTTAACTCTTTAAGATGATACGGAATATTACATCTTTTTTGTTTGATGAAATCCCATATGACATTTTTATTCCCGTTAGCTCATGGTTGTTTCACAGGTTAATTTAGGCCTAACTCTGTAATTTCTGTTTTCACAAAAAGGCGTGTGTAAAGAAGGTATTCAAAAGAAAGTGCAATCTTGAGGGGAGTGATAGTGTTAACTTTATTGTTTTCATTGTTGTTGCATTATTGGAAAAATGAATTTCTTGTTTCCAGCTTGAAGCTTTCCGGACCGCTAAGGGACGTTGAAGTGCCATCTGTTGGTAAGTGCTACCTCCGGATAAAAAATGAATTTAGTAGATATGTGGTTAAACTTGGAAGTTAGGTTAAGTATTTTTCTCTGTTTAAAACATATTAGTTTTATCGAACACAACGCAGGAACATTACGGCATATGCAATTTAAAATAAAACCAATTAAATTGACGGAATGACAAGATACTCTGTTGGAGCATGGAATGAAAAATACTAATATCCTTTGGAACGCATGTCTCGTTTTGTTTTTCCTGATTGATCTGTTCCCACCCATCATCATTTGCGAAGCGCTACCAACGTTGCATCGTAAAATTGTGAATGGAAAAAGTGGAAAAAATTTCCTCATTCGCGACTTTCCGCATTTTAATGCAATACACAATAGGAATTGTGTGTGATCAGTATGTGTAATACTCGTTTCACGTGAATGTCGATTGTGATCTAAAATTAAATACTTTTTTCAATACATCTGTTACAGTACAATATAAATCTTAAAGATGTAAACATTTCGGTTCTTTCTGTAGATATTAATTATTATCTTGCATTTCTTCATGAGCCATACGCAAAAATACCCTATTGCGTGAATTAACATACCTGTGCTAATATTACTCATTAAACTGAAGATGAACGCTCATTAGCTTAATACCCCGCTGCTTCATAAATTGCTGAGTGACTCGCTGCGAAAGTTCAAAGGGAATCCTCAAAATAACAGCTCCCTCGAAGAGCAGGCGGGACGTGTTTCTTCCGCGCTGAGGGGAATAAAGGCCGCGAATTATCGCTCGCTGCCTACCCGCAAGTTCAAGTGCACCTCAACGGCCCTGGAGTGGCTGGAAGGCAGGCGCGCGCGTTTCCTGTATTTGAAAACATTTAGCAAGTGCCGGCGCCTGACGGGGCCTGGCGAGGGGCTGAGGCGCTGCAAGCGCGGCGGCGGGCGGGCGCAGGCCTGTGGGCGCGGGGGTCGCGGACGCGGAGGGGCGTGGGCGGGCGGCGGGGAAGGGGAAGGGGAGGGGGAGGGGACAGCGGCGGACGCCTCCGCGCCCGCGGCGGCGACGAGCAACGTTGCGTAGCGGTGGGGCGGCGCGCGGGGAGCCTCCTCTCGCTCCTCCCCCCTCCGCGTCTCCTCCCTCCCGCTCCGCGCTCCCGCCACCGCCAACGCCGCCGACGTCGCAGAAATTCGCAAACCGGCCGCCAGAGTTCACCACGGCGCGAGGCTAATTCGCGAACCGCTGGCAGTGCTGAAAACTGCACGCTCAGCGGGACCAGTATTTCCAGAACGAGATTTACTTGTTGGCGCTTTCAACTCCGCGCTTCCCCTCGCCCAGCTGGAAAACTGGTCAACGACTCCTGATGTTTCAAACGCAACGTATCTCAAGAGTTCGCGAGTTCCGTTTTCGTACTTGGGCACAAAGCGTCGTTTGCATATTTGACGCAGGGTAGGCGTAATTCTGTACGGCTGGAATCCACCCGCGAGGAAGTGTGTCGAATCGCGAAAGCGATCGTGAACACGGGGGAATATTGGCGAGCCGCTCTGGAAGTGACAGCTCCGCATAACGCCTGCAGCGTCGCCTGGCCTGCAACCCAGCATGCCCCGTCAGCGTTCGCAGAAATTAGGCCTACGTCGGTGCCGCCCGCCCGCCCATGAAGCATCGCCACCGCCACCGCCTACCGCCGGCCCAGACAGCGCCCGGCCCCCTCCCCCGCCCCGCCACGTCGAGTGTGTGTGCGCGTGTGTGAAGTGCGTGAGGTGCGACGGGAAGACAAGTGCCACGAGGCGAACGCGTCGAAAATCCGCGGGGGCGGGCGTCGCGGGAGCCCTCCAGTGCCCCTCCGGCCCTGTCGCCCCGCTCCCCGCAGGCGGCTCCCCGGCCCGCCCCCCGATGCGACAAAGGAGAGGAGCCGGGGCTCGAGTGGGAGAGCAAATTCGGCCAGAAGACCCGCGGTAAGTTGGCACGACTGTAGGCCTAACTCGGGAAAAATCAGAGGATTTTTGTGTGTCTTCCGCGAAAGAGCAACTCCGAAGCTACTCATGGCTTTGGTGATGTTTCAAGTGCGAGTTGCAATTGTGTACGTGGACATGTGTGTACGAAGTGCGTGCCTCGGCGACGGCGGCGGCGGTGGCAACGGCAACGACTGTGGTGGCAGCGACGTCTGTGATGCGGCTTGCAAGGTAGTACGCGAGCGCGGCGCAAGACGGGCGTCGTCACGGCGACGGAGGCGGTGGCGGAGGCGGCGGAGGCGGAGGCGGTGGTGGCTAGTCGCTGCCGCCACCACTCCTGCGTCCGCCGCCGCGCCCGCCTGCGTCGCCATGCCATCGCTTCCGGGTGTTTAACCGTACTGGCAACGCGCCACAGTAGTGCCCGCTGAAAGGCGAGTACTTTGTACGTGTACACCCACCACGATTACTGAGCATCCTCGAAGCAGTCGCCCCGAAACTACGGGTAAAGAAGCGAAGGAACGCAGGAGCGGGAGGGCCTGGCGAGAGTGGATTGTAATGGGAATCGTTGAACCATGTCTAGAGGGAATGGTGGCATGGTTGTATCGGTGACATATTTTTGGACTTCTGCGGATTGCCTTTCTTGTAACGCTCTTGCTTTTATTGCGATTATGCTTAGCAATATGCCCTATCCGATATTAAGCCTTTGCATTCAGTTCAGCCGTAGGAGTATTAATTGCGAATGATGTGATATTCGTGGAACGTTTTTTCTTATTTCGTAACTCGCTTGCATGTATGGATGAACACCGCTTTATGATTTTTGTTTTCTCTTGCTCTAGCCTTTGTATATTTTTGTTTGTTTTTCGATTGCGTATAACGTCTCGGGTAACCGGAAAATTCGAACTGATGATTGTTTAGTTTTAGTTCTATCGGACAGGATATTAATTCAGATAAAGATAGGTGGTGAAATACGTTCGTAAAACAAATTCGTTTATTATTTATGCGAAGTCATGTGTACCTGCTAACATGCATGTTCAATTTTGTAGATTATCCTTTCTCGACTAGGAGCAGGAACTTGTTATTTCGAAGTTTCGTGAAAATTACTTGATAAATATAATTATCGCCTCCAAAAAACATTCAGTAATTATAGTGCAAAGTGACCAATCGATATGTTGTACGTTCTTCTTACTGTTTTGAGAACAAAACTTCCGATATAGCGACGATTGGTAAAAAATTTGGCCTACTTGAGCATGTAGGACAATGCGACATCTTGATATTCAGATTTCATCTTCCAATAAAATTTTCTTTTCGCGATATTTTCTACAACTTTCAATATCATTGATGGTCTTCACGTATGAATATGGATATAGTATTGTTGGTTTATTTTCATATTCTATGTAAACCTAATCTATTGTTTCTAACGCTAAATATGTTTGATATATTATATCGTTTGATCAGCAAAACTGACACACCTTTTTTTAATTAATTCAAAATCATAAGGTTTAAAATTTCATATTAAGATTTCAAAATGAACGTAATTATTATTTATTTGCGAAAATGTGCCTATAAAAAGACCTAGCACTTTTTCTTTTCACTTTAGTAGTCTCCACATCTGCTACAAGTTCATAACTCAAAACTCATTTAAGTTTCACTTTAAAAAAATATTTTTCAAAAATTCTTATTCTGAATTTCATAAACATACTTTGATGTAAACTTTTGCTCGAAATTTTCTTTATATGACACCAGATACCGTTATTTCTGAAAATCAACCCTATGAATATGTTTTATCAGGTCTTCGAATGTTCAACGTTTGGACTATATTTACACGATGATGTTCTTTTTACAAGATATGTTCTTTATTGATATTTTAACGTGGCCCAAACAAACGGGAGCAGGTATAATGGCTGAATACTTTCAAGAAACTCTCTATCGTTACAATAATAGAATAACATGAAACAATGTATTTAATTTTTTGATGTCTTGCGAGTAGTGTCTTCGGGAAGTGCGTAATGTTAAGAAGCAAAAATGAATAACCAGGAATTTCCTCAACGAAAAATGTGGTAAATGCTAGTAATGAAGTAGACATGTTTGAAACATGTGCAGAACTCCTATATGAATACGAACTTGCGTAATGCACAATAATGCTACTGTAGACAGTCAAGAATTGCGGATAGGTACTGTCCAGACCAAAATGAAGCTGATTAGAAAGAATAAATTTAAAACGGGTGATAGAAGCATGATGTTAATCTGAACTAATTTCAAGAAAGTCTACGAAATGAAGATGTTAAAAAGTCTGATTGTGAAGAAATAACGATTAGGCTGAGTAAACTATCATCATTGTTTTGAGGAGAGTGAAACAGAACTCCAATATCACACACGTGACTTACTAAAAATGTTGAAGAGAATAGGACCTACCTCTGATCCACGAAAGTTAGTGTTTGGCCTCAAATCCAACAATACAACTGAATAAAATAATAATAAAAACCAATAATAATGTTTTATACATCTACGATTTCTAGAATAGTGTGAATACGCATCTGCATTCCATATGGTATTGTATGCAATATATAAAATTACCTTTATTACCTCGAATTGCTTCCAAGTACTTGCCTTTCCTAAAACCCTACGTCTCCTTCATAATTAATATGTTTATCAGTGTTTGCTTTATTATTCACAGTATAATTTAACCGTAATATATAAATTAAGGTGTACTATATGTACATACATAAAGCAAGCAAGAACACCCGTAACTTTTCTGAGGAAAGTACTATAAAACGGACAAGGGTGAATAAAAAAAAAGTATATCTGTTCTGACCTCTGAATTTTGTAAACTTCAATTCATTTATTCTCATTTTAACACAATCTTTAATGTTATTACCTGGCACTGATTTGAGCGAGCATATTAGTAAAATAGAATGTAATAAATGGATGGCGGTAGGGATTTTGGCACTCCAGAAGCGCATTGCAAGTGCTTCTTCCCCACAGTCATACACAGTTCTTAAATTGTTTTTGACGATTAATAAAACAAATTTTAAAAAACCCAATTCCATACCCTTAAAAATCATTAAACATGCGAGCTGAGGATTCGGTGTACTTCCAGGTGTTTATGAGAAATGTGTAGTCTAATTATACTTGACCTATAAAATATGAAATTCTTATGATAGTTTCTTATCGATAGATCTTATGAGAACTTTGCTGTTTCTTACCGAGAATTGTCAGGTCTTGGTAAACTAAAACATTGTTTCAGAATATTGCAGCACAGTGTGGAATTAAAAATAAAATATTCAGAACTAGAGAAATAAAAAAGCGTATGGATTTCTTTTGCAAAAAATATGTAACTTTGAAATGGGTGATTGTTTTCCTTTCAAATGATTTTTAATGTTCATTCACTTTTATAATTCTCCGTTGACGGTAATAATATGGGACTATTTGAATTATTTGCGATTTAGATAAATCTAACTGTAGAGGTTAAAAAAGTCGGTATAATTTTAAAAAAGACATGGTTAATGATAGCCTTAAAATTTACACCATCGTCAGCAATAAATCTATTTAATTTCCTTGTGATCTCTAAACATTCTGACTTGCAACAGACAGTTTTCGAATTTATCTTTATTTTTACTAGTTCTAAATATACCCTATTTCTGCAGATCATAGTGGTCCGGGAGCTAATATATTAATGTGTGTATCAATTGTGTAGCCTAAATTGGCAAATAATGCATTTTTTTACTTCTTTATCACAATTATTTATCCCTTACCTTCATCATCTTAAAGTTATGTAGACGGGAGTTAAGACGACTTTGCGAAATGAAGTTTACGTCTTCCCTTCATATCTCTAAGAATAATGTTTACTTTTTATATTGTTTTAGGTTCAAACATTACTATTATTGATAGGGTTACGTTATTATCAAATACGTTTTATGTTTATTAGGAATAGGCAAAAATATCAATATAACTGTAGAGTAATTAAACTTCGTGCGCCTGTGAATAGAGACGGCGATTCTGCACGGCAATGCCTACAACAAAATCTTTTCGGTTTGTTGTATTTTTGCGGATTTTCTAAGCAAAGAATTTTTTTTGAAAATGAGGAAACAAGTGTTATTAACTTTTCTTTCTACTATCGTATTATTGCAATAAAATATTAAAATGTTGCAATAAGGAACTAACTGAATTTGTATGGAGGTGAAAAATAGTTACGCCATAAATGGAGATAGTATGTGCTGATGTACTTGTGGAAGAACAATCTAATTGCTTTGTTTAAAATCACTTATGTTAAATTCATTTTCATATTAATATTTATTACTTCTGTTCAATTTTTGAGTGTTTTTCGGGGGCCGCATAGTTGGGTGTTTCCTACGGCGCCCTCATGCAGGGTGTGGGCGGGCGCGCGGCTGCGCTCAGCGTTGTGGGCATCGCTGCGGCCGGGACGCAAATTAGGCCTATGGCGGCAGTTGCCAGCGCCCGCGCCCGCGCCCTCACGTGCGCGTGGCGTCGCCGTTGCCGACGCGCGCGCGCGCCTGCGTCGTGCGGACCCTCGTCACGCCACGCCACGCCACGTCTCGCCACGTCACCACGCCACTCATAGTGCGCGTCCCGAGCTAGCGCCTTCACTAGGACGTCGAGTGGCGCGGCTAGCGGTCGCGGTCGCGGTCGCGGTCGCGGTCGACGCGACCGCCACGCGTAGCCGTGGCCGCGCTCTTGCGACTCGCTCGCCTCCTCTGAGATGGCCGGAAGCTGAAGGACTTCCTCTTATCGGGAATCCTCGTCGCTCGTAGACCCCCAAGTAGCCTGAGACTTTTCGGCTGTTAAAAAAAAGTGTTAGTATTAATAAGGTTCGAAATAATCACAAAAAACATTCCCTGGCATCATATTTTGATATCAAACTTTTCTATGTTCATAAGGAACGCTGATCATTCTTTACTGTACTTAATTCATCCTACAAAAATAAATTGACAGCCGTATGAAAAACAACAAAAACAAAACAAAAAACGCAATATGATCATTTATTATAGAAATCCTGGTATCACTTTTTATTTTCCGCTGACAATGTGATATCTAGTTGTTGTTTTTTCTGACCGCTTGTTCATGTTCGCCTTTTTGGTTCAAAGGTGCACAGACGAGAATTGCTCAATTGCACTCCGCCCAATTGCACCAGGTTTTCCTAACACCTGCTTCGCAGTTAATTCTCCTTGATGTTTGGCTACCTAAAAATGTATTGCCGTATTGCATCCAGGACGATGTTCTGAGACGGGGAAGCAGGAAACAATTTAATTGGATTTGATTTATTTTCGTCAAAGAACAGTAAAAACTCTGTGACGTACAAGGGAGAAATACAATTTGCGCACGTTCTCTTGAGCTCCAAAACCTATTCCACACCCTTTAACCATAAATAGTTGAATAATGAATAAAAGTTCCAACAAATTATTGAGTTTACATTCGTTATTGAAGCAAAAATTCATTCGCAAAGAAAACTTCGGCCATACCGTTCCAGAAAAAACCTCGAACGTGGATGAACCAGGTCGAATCTTTGGAACAGTGCATGTAGTGTATATAGCTAAAATTTAATTATTTCAATTATTTGTGCTATAAGCGAAAACCTAGATCCTGCCTCCCTTTTCTTGGAGCAGCCTGCGAAGAAATAAGTTTCAATAAATTCAGAACATTAGATACAGTTGAATTCCAAAATAACAAGCTTTCCATTTCTGACCAGTCAAATACAAGAATTATAGAAAATAAACTGCATTAAAAGGAGCATTTGTGTTTTTTTTCTCTTTGCTGTTTTATAAAAGTGTGAAAATCAGACGCCGATCTTGGAAGCATTGAGACGTGGGCGAGCTCCTCCTCGTACTCTCGAGGAAAGCCGAACGGGATGCAATCAGCGTAAGAAGTAGAGGAAAGGTTTATGAAAAGTTCGCTGGGGGATGTCAATCGAGAATTATCAGCACAGTGTATTGATTTGCAATCGGAGGTCTTATAACTAGAATTAATTTGTGTCATCCTGAAGAAAACCTGATCAAGTAAGTACTGTATGTATTTTTAAGGATATTTGGGTTCTAAAATATCGAACTCGCAACTCCACTATAGGGGTTTGAAAACCACTTTGCCAAATCGAAAATACTTTGGTAAACATTGTAAGTCGTAGAAATTTTCAGAGCGGCGGTATTTCGATAAAGGTTGAATAATTCTATTGTAAATGGAAATATTTTAATAGCTGGGTTTGTACAAAGATGAGACTTGCTAGGTGACTTCAGTTTTTTGTGCTACGTGAGTTGGCATTGCTTTTCAGTTTAAAAATGTTAAAGTTATTATTTTTGGTACAGATATTTCTTAGTCCAAGCACTCAGTCTTTAATTCAGTTTCTGAAGAGTAACTTTTTCGATTAATGAAAGCTTAGAGCATCTCCGGAGGCCGTCTCACTCTTGAGGTAAGTTACAAATCGGAATTGTGAAGTTAAGACCAGAAAAATGTGTTGTAGAGTTTAAAGAAATGAATGTATTCTCAATGGCATTGATAAATAATTAATTTGTAAAGAAATTAAAAATCTATTACGAAATTTCGTCTACTGTGAATAATATCAGATGTTTATTCAGGGTTCAGAAAGTCGCCATTCTAATATTTAAAGTATGATCGACTGGGTTTCTTTGAAGGAATATTCAGGAAGGAATATTTAATTAAGTGTAAATTTTGTTTTTCTATAGTGATATTATTAGTGCGTTTTACATTTTGAAGCCTTCGTTATTTTGCTATCAAAACCAGTTTATTTCATTAACTAAAATTTTACAAGGGAAATGTAAAGTTCGCATTTGAAATTATTATGGATGGAATATTTTCTGGTGAAATTTAATATTGGGTTAAGTTGGGGTTTATCGAGAATCTTCAACTTTTTTTAACTTTTACGTTTTACGATTTACGTTTGCCACTTACTTACCTTATGTCCATATGTAGTGTTACGGCCATGTTCTTTTACTTTCTTATCAAGCATATCTTTACTTATTCGGTATAAACCATTAGCAATATTAAAGTCCTCATATTTTTCGCACATGAAATAAATGTGAAAATGATCAATTTTAAAGGAAAAGTTACGCACTTGACGATGTACAGTACTGCGCAGGAGACATTATTATTTTGTGAATGTAAATAATTAATACAAGTACTCTTTGTGAGAATTTATTTTATTATACCTTACATTGCACAGAACTTCTTGAATACTTCCTATTGGGGACGCAAAGAAATGCTGTTAATGAGCCTTCAACTGAGCATGAACGAAACCGCAAACTCAGCTCGCGACTCTACGTGAAGTTGCTTCATTTCTTTAGGATAAAACAATTGGTTAGTGACAATTTACATACTGAAAGGTTATCGTTTGGCCTGCAATTTTGTATGGACTGAAAAAAAACACAAAATTTATTAGCCTGTGAATATTATAATTTCAATTAATGTTGCAATAGCAGCGCATTCTCTCGCATTATTTGTAATTTTTTCAAATTCTAGAAAATTCAGTGTTCAACGAAAATGAGACCTACGCTACCCTTTTTATGAATATTTTAGGCTATTCGAGAAAAAAGTTAAAATACTACATTTGGAGCAATTTTTGGGAAAATTATGAAACTTTTAAGATATTATGTAAAGTATTCACAAAAATGAAACTATTCATTTCAAACTCGCAGGACTTCAAGCTCGTCAAGATTGATGGAACCATGAATTTTGGAGAATATTGTTTGAACTGTTTAGGCCCTTGTGTTGATCACAGAATGATGGACGGACGGTTGCTTGGCCGTCAACCCATTTTTCAGCACCAAAGGACTCACAAAACATGGATACACAACTACATAACGGAGATGGGATTCACAACGTCTTAGTGGAAGTAATTTACAGCACATAAGTACAAGATTTACTTTCTGTTTAGATCGAGGGCCTCGCAATGAATTTTTGTGTCGAAAGATCGCAAATGTTTGTCCCAGCTATACGATACTTTCCTTGAGTACGTAAGTAAGCAGAATGGCTAGAAAGTAAACATGGTCATAAGTAGTATGAAAATGGTCATTAGTGGCATAAATCTGATTTTAAAAAGTTTTATTTAAATTATAATTAACTCCTAATGAATAACAAAGCTATTTGAGTGACAACACATATCTGTATTAATTAAATATTACTGAATCTAAATGTTACATCAGTAACATGCTGTGACACCTCTTACAGAACGAGGGGTCGAAACTCGTTTTTGAACAAAAACAGTTTATTCAAGACTGCGGTACCTCTCGGTCAGATCTACATTAAGAAATCGTAACATATTTCATAACTTGATAAGTACATGTGTACACTGGTTACACATAATTCGTAATCAATTAGTGGATCGAACTCGTGCTTTTGTTTGTTACAGGTACGAATGGTCATGCCATGCAATTTGTCCCTGATCATCAATATTTTACTAGTTGTCACAATGTTAGTGTGCAGGATATCAGTCATTTGATTACTACTAGTTACCAGACTTGGCCACATTCAAGACGTATTTATGAAAATTTTTGTGTAATGACGTGTATCATAACTTGAAGTTTTAGCAGACTACATCCTTCAATTAATTTTGCGTGCCTGGCTAGTAAATCACCCAATGTCCATCAGCGTATACTATTGCATTTTGGACGTAATTGGCACTCCGCGTTTATTTTTTTCTGTGATGAATTTTTAAAAATATTTCTACATCATTACACGTTTTGAACGTATTGGTGAAACTCAGAACATACTATATGGGACTTAATATGAACAAGATTCAAACTTTTAATAAAGGCGATATAAATTAGATATTAGACTATCCACATTTCTTGCAAAATAAAATATTGACTTTTTGGTTTCAGAAAACCTGAGTTGAAATGATGCATTTGATGTTTTGTGATAAAAAACACAGGATGTTTAGTTTTCCATTGTCCCGTACAGTTAGTTTTATTTGTCATCATGGTGTGTAGCACAAATATAAGAGGAATTGCTCAATCGTAAGTCTATAACATTAATTATATTTGTTACGGCAAAAGTAATTGGATATTCTTTGTGTGTGAAGGGTTGATATTTTTTTCTTCCAAAACATTCTCCAAATAGTTTCTTGTCAATAACTCTTCATTTAATGAAATGATTTTATCTTACAAAAAATGATTATATAATGGGTGTTCATTACTATTTAAACTTTTCATTTCATTCATACCATGTTCGCTCAGACAAATTAGGTACGTGTTACGGTCTATTTACACTGATATATTGTATTATGACTTTATCGTAACGGCTTAGAAATGAAAGTGAAGCTGAAAAACATACTGTGAATTATTTTACTGCAATCTTATGTTCCAGATTTTTTCTATCATGTAATCTTGTTTTTTCTTGGAGATAGGAAAGTAGTATTTATTTTAATGTTTTTAGGGAATTCCATTAAGTAATACTCTTTTTATATAATAAAAAATTCAATAATGAAAGTAGATTAAATTTGTCTTTATATTTACTTATTTATTTTATCACTTGTTTTTAATAACATAAATTTAAATGATTGAATTTGTTATTTGTCGACGCGACCATTAATGTTCTCTATCACAATTGTATTGTTTTGAAAATAATTAATCCAAAATATATTTTAGTTCGGCTTCTACAAAATAACTCGTATTGTAAGTAATTGAATTGACGTATTAAAGTATGGTCATATAAAGGGCATCTAAAGAATACAAGCGTTTTTCGTTATCAATAATACAAGGATAAGCAATACAAGGATAGTATCGATTTAACCTTAAGAGACGAAGAAAAAGGATTGTGAATCTGCTTACTTTGTCGTGCGATATTTTTTTTTTTAAAGCACATGCTACAAGGTGACTGCTTCAAATCCGTATAGAATGCCTCATCACATCTAGTGAAGCAAGCATATCTTCAACATAATTATAATAATCTCCACTAAATTTGGAACAAATAACCGGTAAATGGAGCAACAAGTAACAAGTTTTTTCTGTAGAAGTATTTGCCTTTCCATTAATATTGAAGTTAGGTGTTCCCTATATCCCTATGAATCATCTACTATTTTTAGTAGTTTTTATCTGATAAATAGTTTTTTCATCTTGAGGAGAAAATCAAAATTCCTCGAAGAGTGCCTTTTAATAGGCGCGAAAGGTTAGAGTATTCCGTTTTAGGAGTCTTGTTTTGGAACATTTAATGGGATTACATTCAATAATTAGAGCTCGTTTAAAATATTTAATTGTGTCAAATTTTGTTTCATGATTTAGAGATAAATTGTGTTAACAGAACCCTTGTATCACATTCAGAATAAGTATTGTGTATTTGTATAATTTTCTACAGAAAGAGAAATTAATAAATTTTTAATGAAATATTACGTTCGCATCTTTTTATTTTGTCAATGAAATTATTTTTCGATCCTAGGATGTAGTATGCCTTCTCCTTTTCCCTTCTCCTCAAATTCATGTTACTGACAACCGTGAGAAATGTTTACGTTCCTTTTTCTGTACGTCTGTATGTGAAAGTAGTAGTAGTAGTGGCAGTAGTAGTAAAATAGGCAATTCTAAAGATATCCATGATTGCAAAAAAGAGAGATGTGTATATTTGTAGAATTCACTATACTACTTTTTTATTAGTATAATGGGAAATATATCTTTTGGATCACATTTTTCTTGAGAACAAGTACGCACCAGGTACTTAATTTTCATTTTTTCATGTAGTTCTTTTTTCATTTTTCAAATGAATCATTGACACTAGTATTTTATTGATTATACTTCACTTCACCATTTATGGGAAAAAGTGTGAAAGGCTACTACTTATTGAAGTACTTGTATAGTAAGATGTGTAACATGTTAGTGCGGAAACACTGGGAGGCTTTGAAAGCTTTTCAACTAGTTATCTATTTTCTCGATTGCTAGTATTTTTTTCTTTTATAAAACAGGAATTAAATACAATTAGATTCATTTCATTTAACTCGTTTGTGTGAATCAATTTGTAGTTCTAGGATGTACGACTCTTTTCACGGAAGGTTGTTGAAACAAATAGAAATCTCATTTCAGGGCAGGGAGGACGTTGTAAAACACATTTTTTATTGAGTCTCAGAAACTGAAGATTCTGAACGACTATTCATTTTTTACATGAATATCCTATTTACATAATTACTGGATGAGCACAATAATCTTGTTTATAATGTGATAAACAATTTATATTACATTCGATCATAGAAAACATACTTTAAAGTAATTGCTTCAAGTTTGCACTTAACTTTAATAGACTCATTTTTGATTTGCACTGTTAATGTATCATTTAAAAGAATTATTTTATAACCAATGAAAGTGAAAAAACTACTCAATAAGTAATTAAAGCCAAATTGAACATTTCTATGTCATTACATCTGTTTACAGTATTTTTATGTACGTCAGAATATGGCTGTTTTTTAACATAATGTATTAATAAATGAATATCTGAGTTTGAAGTCAAGTCCGAAATTTCTTTTGATTCTTGATAGTTTTTCCATGTTGTGAAGAATAATATCATCGTATTCATAATTGCTAATAATTTACTGTAACTCATTGCAGACCAAAAAATGCAACAATGGACGCTATTTGACACATCTAGGCCTTATTTCGGTACTTTCGGGAATGGAGTATTTTTTACAGATATTGATGCAAGAAAAGTATACTATAGAAGACTAGAGAGTTACTTTGAGAGTCATGCCACACAAATGATAACATAGTATTGTTGAAGCGATCTTTTGGCGTTAACTCCGGAAAAAGTAATTAAAATTGTATTAAGAACAAAATTGAAAGTTACGTATTCTTATACTTTGTTCACTTCAATTTAATTAAATGTATTCCTCGCATATCTTAAGCAATATGTTCTCTTTCATTTGGACGCCCCTAAAGATGTGGCCCAGGACTTGTCGAATCGGGAAGGCGGGGATGTCTAACAAAAGAAGGAAGAAGAGCGGTTGGAGCGCGGCGCGAGATGGTCAAGTTTTCTTGCATATGGCGGACCAGCAGGGAACGAGCCTGTGAAGTATGCAATGAAATTTGTGTTGTGGTGAAGTGTGACTTCATCTCTGCGAGTCAGAGTTGTGATAAGGGCGAGAATTTAACACATTACAGTCTTGAAGTAAGTTTTTGCACATCTAATAGTATTTGCCATGTTGTTTTAAAGCTCAAATTACTGTGAGGTAAGAGATTTAGGAGTTGTAAAATGTGATCTGAATTTTTTATACAACTTCCTCTGATGTAGAACGTGTACGCTGTTTCATGGAAACATCTCTGTACACTTGCAAGTGGTGTTCGGAGTAGTATTCTTAGTCGGACATTTTACTGAGCGTTCATTGAGAGTAAAATAAGGTTTTGAGTGAACAGATAATATAGGCAGTATTCGTTTCTTAAAATAATATTTTCTGAATTGTCGTTGCGTGACCTATACGCCCAGATAAAAAAGTTAATGTAATTAATAGTTGTAATTGGATAAAGCATTTTATTTTTCTAAAAAGTTACTACATTTTGCAACAAGCAAATATTATTTAAATATTTCGAATAAAAATATAGTTATTGCAGATAGAACGTAAATTTAAATAATGTACAAACCACTGCATTTCTGTGATACAAATTACATCTATAATGCATCAATAGAAATTGTTTACGTAGTTTGTTCCTCTTAACTTCAAACTTTTTCAAATGTAATAGGCCACCCAATTGTTTGTATCGTATAAATTCGAATAATCCTTATCTCGAGATGCAAAGTATTGTTCTTTCTAGAGATAAAATATATCCTCCAATAATTTGTGTTGTAGTGAAATTATGTCGATAAAAAATTATGTAATTGGCTTTTCATCATTTTTCAATTTCTATCCTTAACTCATTGTAGTAACCCAGTGACACCTCGAAGACAACGTTTTGGAACATTCTTTAAATTTCGTTTTGAATTTGTTTCCTCTTGCCTTGAAAGTCAATTTATTTAAAGAAATTTTGTACTGAAAGATATTGAATCTTATTATAAAATGTCACAATGTTACGAGTAAATAAATAAAAAGTGAGTGCGCAGCCGATTTGACTAGAAGTAAAACATTGTATTTGCGCTATTCTTTTCCCCCATAAGAAAGTTGATGAAATGAAAGAAAACGACAAATTGGGAATTTTGAAAGGGCGAAGTGGACACAAGGTGTTGTAATAATTAAATTTGACTAATATGAAACATAAGAAGTAGTTGATACATTACACGACATTAATAATGTCGTGTAATTCTGATCAGGGGCTCAGTCAGACTGACCAGGAGTAAATTGCATTGCAGATTTTCTGCGTTTAAAAAAATGTATTTATTTAAAGTCGCTTTTTAACAACAAAGGTCATCGTCGACCACAATTAAGTACACACTATATTATATTATCTTACTTAAATTATCCATTTCTTGTAACTTCAGTACTTGAGCACACTCGTCTGCAGAGCTGAACAATTTATATAAGTTTGTGTCTAATTGTATGAAGTTTCTTTCCTTAGAAATACTGGGGCATTCTAGAAGGTGTTGGTAGATATTGTTGCACCACCTTTAGGGCATGGTTATGCGTTGGAAGTTTTGAATAAGTACAAATATTTCAGATTAAAATGTCCAATTCGCAGTGTAGTATTATAACTTGCTCTCTTCTTTTAAGGCAGATTTTTGGCATGGCAAGATCCAGTACGGGGTTCCTAATTGGATGTAGTTTTGATGGTTTTAATTTACATTTTGAAACCCAATGTTTGAAATACAATGACTTTAAGAGCTTTTAATGTCTTTTGTATTTCCCCAAATTTTCTGCGTTTGTGCCTGTGATATTTGAGACCATAATTTATAAATAGATCGTTAAATATAATTTTCAATTTTCTTTTAAAATCTGAATTAATACAAGTTTATTAATTTTTTTATTAACTTCAAAACACTGGCCAGTCTTTAGGGCCTTACTGCTTTTGTTAAATATTACTTGTAAGTAACTTTCAGGAAGTATTTCACATTGCACTTTTGTGTTTAGGTTTGTGGAGAAAGATAATATATTTAACTTTTATATTTTAATTATACGGCATTTTTAAAAGGTAAAATTTAACGGAAGTTTCGGAAAAAAATATTTTAGGGTATAGAAGATCTCACTTTCCAAGTTGAAAGTTGAGTTCGATGGAGAAGAATGAATATGAGAGGAAATTATGCTTTAGTTAAACTATGAAAATAAGTTTGTTGTCTACCTACACCATCGCCATTTTAGGTATAAATTTTAATGCGTGCTCGTGGAATGTTCGTATCTTAACGGTAGTTCTGCTTGTAAAAGTTTAGTTATAGTAGATTGTTCAGCATTGAAAACGGATATGATAGCATGTATCAGAATGTTTCAAACCTAGAAGAGAATTCATGATGTGTCGTCATGGTTTCCTCAACCTATGTATTAGTGTAAGCTTAAGTTAAGTTGGAATTGTTAAAGCACCTCTCTATATATGTTGTTCCGTATAACCGATCTACGTACAACAAAATCAATAATATACAAAAAAGAATGTTAGAAATTGTATATAGAGTCGCTAAGTCTGTGGGGGTCAGGGTGCATTAAATTTCTTTGTAAGGTTGGAGGGTTTGGGTTTGTAAGGAGTCCATTGACGTCATCTGTTCTTCTGTTACTACATAATAAAGGATTCCATTGAGTTTTAATATTTCCTTTGCTTCCGGGGTTTTAGAAAGTTCAGCTGCTAGAATTGGAATGGGTTTTTGATGTTTGTTTAGTCTTGATATTTTTTTATATTGGAAATACTTTATTTTTTAAGACCATTTGTTATTTCTTATTTCGTAAAGTAGTCCATTTTCACGACATTTTAATTGCATTTCTAAAAGTGTCAAATATGAAATTATCATCAATGGGACAATGGTGACATTGAATTTTTTATTTCATTTTCTCCATCTTGCTCTAGGTACGCATTCCTCACAAAAACTCGTGTTTATTTACATATATTGGTGAGTCATTTCTGCTGACAAAAATTATCCCTCTCTTCTCAGAGAAACAAATATTTCTAATGACATTTTGCTGAGGGACGATTCGTTTCTATACAGCAGTTTATTCACAAATTCTTTTCTTCTGTAACGACCTGAATGTTGTGCTTGTTGAGAGTCGAAACTACGAAATACTATGAATAATTTCCAAATAAACAATATATTATTTCTGTGTAAGCAAAGAAAAACGTAAATTTGTGAATCGTCAGGATTGGGGTGCAAATGACGACAGGTCTGTATCGCACATAGCTCTGCGTAGCTCTCAATTTTAATGCCGACCGTCAGAATCGCAGTGCTCTCTCTGTTCACAAACGACGTTAATGATCTCTCGAATGTACAATACCGCTTTGAGTCTTGGAAATGCGCATAAAATTGTTGTTATATTCAAGATGCGACGAAATTGAAAAATATAAATAAAGAAGTACAAAAAACAAGAAATTTCCCTGGCAATCTATGCTTGTGATGCCAAAATGATAAAAGGATTCTTTATTGATAATATTGTAAGTAGAACTCCGGTATTTTTTTCAATTGAAATGCTTCACCTCGCAAATAAATCGTACGTGTAATTTTATTTTGCATTTAAAAACCTTGTTTCTTTTGACGGTAATGTAAAATGGGTATCTAATGAGCACATTTAATGAGCCACTTATCAATGTAGCTCATGAATGTTTTTCTATATTTCATTTTCTTTTGCAAAATTGTTTTTATCAGTAGGTATTTAATATCTCAATTGTTTATCAATTGAATTCGTAAACCGCTTCTTCGATTCGTAGAAAGAATTCGTAAGCCGCGTCTTCTTGTGAATTGTGTACAGTTAATGCATATGTGTTTTCCCTGAAGGTTTCTGAATAAATAGTGTTAAAACAATACATTTATGGGGTAGATAGTGTACTTATTGTATTCGTATGAAAAATCAATCTTAAAATTTTGAAGGAAATTCGTTTTGCGAGCCCAGATCAAACGCGTTTTTTGAAAACCTTGTCTCTTCTCCGTGTAGCACGTCACACACAGTTTTTAACTGTTTTATTTTAACTAAATAAATGTAATAAATAAATTCTATCCGTCTGAGAACTACTCTCTCTAGATCCTAATCGGTACTGAGGAGTTTTAGCGAAGTGGATTTAGTGCTATAGATCTGGATCAAATTAAGGCACTGCAGGTATATGAAAGATTGTTTTGAATATTATACATGAACAGAAGCTGGGTTTGTTATTTTTATTATGAAATGTTTTGTCATAAAGTTACTATGAAGTTAAGTTTCACTGAAAAAAAATGATCTCTCGCAAATACTACAATTTTTCTCATGAACGGCTCCAATTCTTTTCTGCACTTAGCTTGTACAGATAGAGTAAGCGTATGATGTTATACGCTAATTTGTTTATTTTATTTCCTTTGAATATTATTTGATTTGTTGTAAATCTAGCAACATGGTGTCACCTCTAACCTCTGCACATTTACTATTGGCCATACGAGCTACTTCTAAAATTTGTCAATTGTAGATTTTGATTTAGCCGAGAACGCATTGCTTTAAAACAATGCGTTCCTGGCCAGGGTGTATGGCCATGGCTTGCGGTGAGAGGGTCGAAACATCTAGAACTTAGCTTCTATATGCCTGTGATCATGTCGGATAAAAAGCCGGAGTACCTTTGAGCAAAACTCTTTAAAAGAAGGAACAACCGTGTGGAGGAGGGGTGTTACGAAGGCAAGTTTGGTTTAAATATAAACTGTGGGTTGTTGAAGTTTAGAAAAGTGAAAAATTGGTTGCCCTTTCTAAAAAATTGATATTATGACTTATATTATATATTATTTTGATAAACTTTTTTATAATAATTGTCGTGTTTACAAAGCATTTAAATACTAAAACACTAGTATCAGAGGCACATCAATGGAGGGGGAGGTTATGTGGCTTCAACCTCTCATCAGAAGCATGTATATGTATATAAAATATATAATATATAATTTTCTATTCTAACTAAAGTAATTCAATACATTGTTTGTTAACGTTATAAATATTATTAGTGACAAAAAAATATAATCAGCGTAAATGAACATTTCTTAGTGATAAAATATCAAATCAGCTGGACACTGGACATGTTGTTCTCCAGTCAAAAGTATTTTTTTTTAATATAGAAGTATTAACGAACCTTGTTGCATAAAAAAATCTTCAGTTCTTATAAAAGTTAATAAAATTACAGTAAAATGGAAAATTCCAGAACAAAACTGGTAAGTCAAGGAAATAATTGTTTATTATATAAAAGTATAATCTTAAGTTTATTAATAACGATATATGCACCATAATCACTCAAACTGTATAAAGCGGGGAACTCAAAAAATGGCCATTTATTTGTTGAACCAATTATTTTTTTCACAAGAAACGTACAAATTCTCTCTTTCAATCTGCCACGGCTAGCGGACAGACCCGTTTCGTTCAGACTTCTACTCGTTTTAAGCGGTCTTCTCTAATGGTTTTGAATTGTGACTGAATAAGAAGCGGAGAAGTGGTGGAAGAACTGTGTATTCAGTATCTTCTTGCGACTTGCATTGTCAGAATACTTAGAACAATGACATCTTGAGTCGCTCTCTTGGCAGGGAGATTAATATTTGTTTGGGAAAACAAAGGGTATTTTAATGAAGGTCTCCGTGAAATAACAACTCGCTCGCTTGGCGAATTCATGATGCCAAGCCTACTCCCTATCTGTGGGAACTTGGGAACGGCCCTCCGAACAGCCGCATGTGAGAAATAGTTCTGAAGATAATTCGTGAAATACGTGGTAGGACAGCACTACTCACAGAAGAAACATTGCATTTTCATGTTTAGTGTTCTCGTAAGTTCGGATTAACTGGGACGGAGTAGTTTTGCGAGAAAGAGAATGGTCAAGAATCCTAGACACTAGCTTAGAGGAGGAAAGTGATCCTATAATACGTGAAAAGAATTTCAACTGAAATAAGTGCTCCGAACGCTCTTGGCTGTCCGTGTGTCGCTGATTCGAAGGCTGAGAATCTTCTCGTTCTTCCTCACCCGGCCTGCTCTGAGAAAGGCCTGACCTGCCCAAGCCAAAAATCTTTATGTAACTCAAATGTTCTAATTTTTCCAAAAATATATTAACTTTCCAACTTCGAATTGCAGAGATTGTAGTAAAAATATGACCTACGTTGTATTATTAAGGCAGCTTGATGCTTTATGAACCAACAATTCAAATAAAAAAATGAGCCATTTTTTAGAAATCTTTGCTGTTTGTTTTGTCATGAATTCAACCCAAATTTTGGCAAATCTTGCAATATTGTAGTTGGTGAAGAGGTTGAAAAAATTCTTAAATTTTCAAAAACCTCAGATTTTTTAGTGAAAGTGGGCATCCATCAATGTTGGAAACCTACTTTGCTGTATTGGAGGAAAAAACTTGTGATACTACAGAATAGCACAAACTTTACCGTATTAGTTTTCTATTTACATTAGTGTCGGGTAGCTATTCGGACTTGTCACATACTCTTATCAGCTGGCATCTATCGTCGCCTAAATAACATTTTTATGAAATGTTCTTAATTTTTCGGTTTCTTAATAGTAAAACGGAAAAATTATTTAACAGTAAAATCTAGCAATTTTGTTTTGAAAAATTTGACCCGTTTTTAAGAAAATTGCATTTAAGCGCTACTGTAAATTGGAACCTCTTTTGAAAGAAAATTATTGAGTTTTCGAAAAAATGTACATGAAGTCATTTCAAGCACATTCACTCACAAATACAATACTGTGTACAAATTGCTGTAAATGTGTATATAACGGCGCGAGAGATGTTAAAAAAATACTTTTTTTAAAAAACAAACGAGTAGAGGATTATAGCGTTTATGTCATCTTATACAGTGCATTTAGTCCTATCCCTACCAAAAATTAAAAGAAAAAAAGGTGGAGCCGTTTTTGAGTAAATTCAGTGTTCAACGAAAATGAGACTTGTGCCATTCTTTTCTTGTTCTATTCGTGGGAAAAAATGAAGAAAGAATAGGAGTGATTTAGAGATGAGAGTTTTTAATAGTTTGCATTAACTTTAAGCAGATATTTCACGAAAACTATATTTTTATTCAAAATATTGAACAGGATATTTTTTAAAGATCTGATTTTTTGGAATAGATTTTAAGTCAGAGCTCGAATGTTCAAAAACACAGAGTTCGCCGGACATAGAATTAGCTCCATCGTTATTTGATACATACGAGGGAAAGAAATAATGAAAATATTTGGTTTTTGGAGAAAATAATTGTTTAAAATTTGCTAAAATTTCCCGCCAAATTACGGGAAAACTTATATTGTAGAAATATTGTTCATGGCCTTATTTCAAGAACATTATTCCTTTAAAGAACAGTTTTCATCAAGGAAACAATCTCTATCTCGAATATTAAAGTTGTAACAAGATGCGGAACAATTTTGAACTTTTGCAATTTTCAAAAATGAAAATATCAACATTTTACAAAACAAAAACTGAACAATTTTTTTGACAGTTCTCATGGTATCTGAGAACAAGTTTAATCCAAAAATGTGGAAAATGTTTGGGAATATTTTGTTTTACGTAAAGTATTCCCCAAAATCAAAAGATCCGTTTTGAACTCGAACGACCGTGAGATCGTTTTGGTCGGCCGGGAAATATCAATTTTGGAGAAAGTGGGCTGAGCGATTTAGATGCTAACCTTGGTTACACACGTCAATCGCAGATGGTTTTGTCGTCATTCGATTTTTTGGCGTGAAGTACCCACAAAATATGGATTATGATTAAACATGTAAGAGGAAGGTGTTAACAATACAAAGAAAAACGATTTATCCACTTTTTTGTGACTAGGGTCCGGCAATATCAGTTTTTCACTCGAAAATAAGCGTTTTCTGGCGCACGATTACAATACTTCCTCATCTTACGAAGCAAGGACGAGAAAGGAATAACTTATCGTTTTAAATTTTTGTATCATATCGCATATTTGAAATTGGTGCTTTTTTACAAAACGTTTAATACATTAGCCAGTTACTCGTCCACTTCGCTTTTAAATATTGAGTTGTTTTTTAATGCAATTTTTATTGATTTAACACTCTTATTAAGTGCCACTTCTAAGTTTTCTTCAAAATGGTAATGTGGTAGACTCAGAGAACAATTTTCAGGCTGTCAATCATTTTAAAGCGAAGGTAATAACATGTGTGCATTTAGAACCATAGATTCGGGTATGGATACTTTAATGAACCATAGAAAGTAACCACATTGTAAATCACCTGTTGTTTCATCAAGATGTTTTCTCTTTAGTTTGGAGCTTGATTAGATGTGCGGAATAATACGCCTCTTTCTTCTTTTACCATGGTGTAATCGTTTTTCTTCTCTAAACAAAATAAATGTGACTGTCAACCCTGTAAATTTTTGAACCGGAAATTGCTAGAGATGAGATACTGCAACATATTTCCAATTCTTCGTATGTTATTTTCTTTTTAGTTTCGAACTCAATAATTAATGAATCACTATTTTGTTCGTCGTTTATAAACAAGTCAAAAAGTTACACGATTTTTCTTCAAAGGCGAGAAATCGAACTTCGACCTTTTGTCTCTTGATGTTAATTTCACTGTCTTAGGTAGCTCAAGCCATAAGTTGATGTCACTGCAGTGCCTCTGACTGGGAGGTTCTAGGGTTTGAATACCTTCGGTGGCAAGATTTTCGACACTGGTTAGACAGCAAGGTCGAGTTCAGCCGCTGTCTGGAGGGAATTCTAGTGGCTGACTGCTCTAATTGGTAGTTTTTCGTGGTTTCTCCTATCAGCACGAGGTCCCGACCAAGCATGCACTACACGTACGAAACTAATGACAAGTTGACGCGCCCGGAATCACTAATCAATCGATCGATGTTTAATTGATTCGCATACATTATGTAGAGATCCATTTAGCAACCAAATCATGATAATATGATGTAGCAATAAATGTTCCGAGAATTTTTTAAATATGTGATAGCCCATTTCTTATGAATTACAAATATTGGCATCTCTACTATCAATACTCACTCTGTTCATACTTCACTCTGTTCATGTTTGATCTTTGCTCGTCGTGTTTTATTCTTTACTTCTCCCTTTCTTTGTGGTATCATATGAAGGCTAATGGACACTAACATTACATTTTATTTTCCAACAAGATTTTCAAAAATAAATATTTATCATTGAATTACATTTAAACTATCGAAATTCAAATACTTTTGTGTGCCTCATTTACAATACAATTTTTTCAAATTATAATGATAGCTACCACTTCAAGACAACCTACTCGTTTTCGTGGAGACCGCTTTCGTTTCTATTGATGTGATCTCATTCACATCACTACGTAAAGGAAGTGAGCAGGTATTGCGAAATATGAGAAGCTATTTGTTGCGAAATATGAGAAGATACCAGCTATTTGTTATAGTAAATAGAAAGTTAACTTGTGCTCATAATTTTACAGTTCTAGTTATGAGGCTGAGTGGCCTATTTCGTTCGTATTTTTACGAGGGGCACTGCCGCTGGTGAGTGAGTACGAGACACTGGCATGACCCTTACTAGCGTACTTGACTGAGAGCTGTGACAATGACAGTGACCATGAGCGCTGTGTGCTGCGCTTTCCCCTTTCCCCTTCTCTCTCCTCTCACCGCTGGCTTCGGGGGCAACCTGCGATAAGGCGCATAGTGTCGTAAGGTTCGCTCACGCAATGTACTCACAGTAAGCAGTCGTTTTACGTTGCATTGCACTTATTTAACTATTGTGTAATAATAACAATAATAATAACAAAAAGGGTGGTTTTGTAAGAAAACAGTAAGTATGCAAGTTACATAACAAGCCATAGAAGACAAGAGCGCGAATCGCATTGCGCACGTGGTGCCCGTTCTATTAACACGTGTGCGAAAGATGTCTCCCACTTAGTATTAATAAGGGATCACGCTTTCTGTGTAGCTCCGAATTAGCTTTTGTGAGGGGAAGAACTGTGATGGACAGTTTTACGGTTTATAAGCCTATGATGTTGACGTATAAAATAAAAAACGACACTAAAGGGAAGAGCATTGTTCCATTATTTTTCAGTCCTCTGTAAGGTTTTTACACAGTTGAGTTTTATAAAATAGAATTTTCTTTTTTCAACCAATATTTATCATGAAAATTTGTTTTTTCGGAAAAACGTTTGTCCGCCAGACAGCCTCTGAGTAACGCAAGCGGCTAAACCACAAGCAGGAATTTTACCAAAGTATGATACAAGTATAGGGCCCATTGACCTGGTTGATGTCGCGGCCCTTTTAATTTGAAACGGATGTTTTGATTGTTGGATGTTCTTAACAGAAAGTTTTAAAAGTTTCAAAATGTATCTCGAAAATGACTACATATTTTTTAATATTTTTTTTCCAAGATAGATCAAGAAAATATTATAAAACTAGTGCATGACAATTTACTGAACTTTTTAATATTGTAAAAAATAAATTTTTTTAGTGTATTCCAACTGCAACAATAATGAATATAGACTTCTTTTCTTAAAGAAATCTGTTCTAAAAGTTAAATCTTTAAATAAGGTCATCTACAATTTTTCACAAAATTGAGTATTTTCGCGTAACTTGGCTTGGCGTATGGACCGTTTTTGAAAGATTATCTCAAAAACAACCCTGAATTTGTTCTTTAACTTTTCTGGAATATGGTAAAGTACGGATATAAATGGCGGATGTTCAATTTTCGCTTAAACCTTATTTTCAAACGGCCGGCCGGCCACGTTATGTGAAAAAGCATTTTTTAGATTCAATAGAGAAATAGACCGTACAACTCACTCTAAACCACGTATTCGAGAAGAAATTTACTTCCAATACAAACAAGGAGATTCCAATTTTTGGTACATGATCACTATTGAGGTGAAATCTGTAATTCTGTACAAGCCACACTTTTGGATACGACTGGTGGCGCCCTCACGTCTTTTGATGTAACCACGGGAGATTGAATTGTCTACTCAGTTTGTTCCCAGCCGTTATACTTCGTATTCTGTATTTTGATGTGTTAAATACATTTTGCTTTTCTCTATAGTAGTGCGTTTTTATTCGGACTTGAATCCCTCTTCCTTTATACACACACAGTGTGTTCTGTCTAAAAAGCTGCACAAAAAAAGAAGAAAAATATTGGAGCAATTTTTTTGAAACAATCTGGCGATGCCCAAGGACCTTAATGAAGTGTCCCAAAAATTAAGACCCCTTCAAAAATTCACAGGGCCTTGAGTGCGTATGCATCGATCGGGTAATATCCAATTTGGATAAATTCCTATGAACGATGTGTAGGCGTTAATGTTGCCCACGAATTGACGGACTCTGAAATTTTTAGAAGAAATTCTAATTGGGTGTCACGGTCCTCCGAAAGGTGTTTTGTGACTGTAATATGTATACGAGAAAGAGTAGTATGCGAGCAAGCAACACAATGAATGAGAATGAAAAAACAGTTTTTCGGTATGTCAAATTAAAGAAGTTTTTCTGTCAAGGTATCAGCATTTCTTTGTACAGAATTTCGTAACTTCATCTGAACGCATTATAAAAAAAAAAAAAAAAAAAAAAAAAAAAAAAAAAAAAAATTGAAGATCCGTTTGAAAATTGAAAGATAATTTAATTCTTCCAAATATTACAATATTACCAACCCTAGAAACGCACAGCTTAAAACTATAGGGATCACCAACTACATTTCTGGATCCTTTTGGACCTCTTTTCTATCTAACTTTTCTTTACATAAGACATATTTTATTAAGAAGCAAATAAAAAACAAGGGGTATGATATTACAATTTTAATGACTCAATTAATAAATACAGTTGGTTTTATGTTGAGCCATTTACGTGGTAGCAAGATAGCTGACATGTCTTCCTTGAAAGTGTTGTAGGAATTTACCAATCAGCTTGAAATAGTTTGAAGCCAATCAGCTTATATTCGGTAGAAAATATTCGAAATTATATATAGCAAATTATAGAATACTGTTAAATTGACACAGTAGATTGACGCCATTCTCAGGCATGCGTCCTCGACGACATGTGCTCTGGTAGACAGTAGATTGACGCCACTCTCAGCCATGCGTCCTCGACGACATATGCTCTGGTCAGATATTTTCTTCCCAGTGCTTCTTTCCTTCACTTAAAAGTTGGCTCACGTAAATCTTATTGTTAGCAGGTGTCAGCAACACCAAATGATTCTGACATTAATCATAATTAATTTTAACCCAAAACGCAGTAAAAAATTAATACAAATTGTTTTCGATTATGTAAAAGTTATTTTTACATTGTCTTGCACTTCTTAAGAAGAGAAAATTATGTAGTACTGCGTGAAACAACGGTGAATTTTCGGCAGAAAACCTCTTTATTTCTGGGCAAACAAAAAACTTAACAAATCTACTTGTTAAATTTAGAAAAAAATCCTCTAACACGTGGTGTACCGAGAATCCTTGTTTTAAGGGTCTTTGGTACCGAAAAGTTGATTGACGGCAAAACGTCTGTCCGTCCGTCATTTTATCTGTTCGTCTGTGAACAACGCAAGCGGTTAAACTATTCAGCTGATTTTATTTAAAATTAATATTCTCCGATCGTTCTCGCTGATGTCGTGGCCCCTTGAATTTGAAATTGATGTTTTAACTTTGGGGGTACTTTACATGAAGCCCCTGAAACATTTTCAAAGTATTTGAAAAATGTCACCATCAATTTTGATTATTTTTTTGTTGGATAGCCTGATGGACGTTTAAGAGAATGGCGCAGGTCTCATGTTGGTTAAAAACTCAAGTTTTCTAAAATTAAAAAAAAAAAAAAAAAAAAAAAAAAAAAAAAAAAAAAAAACACGTCTTCCTTCAACTACAATTATGAAGCTACATTTTTTTCTTAATGAAATCTGTTTATCAAAAACATATTTTCAATTAAGGTCAAGTTGAATTTTTTAAAAAAATGAGTACTTTTGGGATATTTAGGCGTCAAAGTTAGTCCCCCGCTCTAAAACTCCTGCGCTTGCTTATCGTAATTTTAGATGTTTTGAGGCAGTTGGATGCTACATAGAATGTGTATATTATTTCATATTTCTGTGTTCATTTCTTACATTGGAACTTTTGTTATTCGTTTACAAATTAATTCTTTAGAAATTATTTAAAAAACTATTCTTATCCTTGAGTCGCACGCGTTACAGATGTGTTTTGGGGGAAGAGGGGGTATTCAAAATGTATTCCAAATTTACATTATTTAAATTATGGACGGTCCTTATTACTTGCCCAAAGTTTTAGTACTCGTATTTTGGGTCGAAATCTCCATTCTATATCGTGTAGAAGTATTTAGAAGTTGGGTTGTCCATATTGTCCGGGTCTCTATACAATATTATATCTTTAATTAAGAGGAGAAAATACTCGTATAAGAACAAGTTCATTTAATGTATATATATATATATATATATATATATATATATATATATATATATATATATATATATATATACTGTGTTAAAGTTTAAATAGTTTAGGAAGTTTTTGCTTGCAACTGTAGCGTGTTGTGTATCTCATGGCTTTACAACACACTTATCATCATGAATTGAACATTTATACTACTGTTAGTTGTTTAGTCTTCTCTATTTCACTTTTGATGTATGTTCTTTTCTGTTTGAATATTTTTTATCTATCTAATTCTATTAGCTGGTCATGATTACTTTTATCTGCACAGAAATATTTATGCTGGCTTGTGTGCATGTCTCACCACCGATGATCGTGAGTTCGAAAATGCTTACAGAATTTAAAATTCATTTCTGGTAGATGCAAGTTCGTACCGCTCAATTTCTCATTCATTTAATTAGTTCAAAAGATGTAAACTGTGAATATATCAAAGCGCGTGGCTGGATTTTTTTACTTGCTCGGAAAAGATGACATATTCTTAGGAATATTTGAGAGTTCAGTGTAATAACATAATACAGGACTACATCACTTAATGTTTTTGTGATACAGAAAGGGAATTACTGACCTTTGTGGCGCTGACCGTGTATTTTGTAGCGCTAGTCTCGAAAATGACAACAAAATGGTCAAATATGGTCAATTTATAAATAAATTTTAAGTCATAAAAGTTTACAAAATCTGATTTTTTCTATGCATGCTATCATTATTTAGAACTAACATTCATTCAACATGCTTTCCCATGGCTTTTCGTGTGAAATGGATCTTATTCGTGCATTCCGGAGTGTCGTTCAGCAATAGTTAGCTATAGCATGTAGATATCTTCCAGAACCCTGGTATAGATTTTTAAAACATTGAATTTGGTTGATGAAAGTACTAGCTATTATCATGAGAAATTTTCCTAATAATCAATTGTCCTTAAAAAGGCACATAATTAGTGTGAAGAAAGTGAATTTAATATATTTGAATATGTATTTTCTTACTGGACAAAAAAACTCACATTTTTTTCATACTTTTCTCGTAGGTTAAGAGCAAAAGTTTCCAAGAAAATTGAAGGTAACTTTTGTGATCTCTTACGAAGAAAATTTCCCTTCATGTGACACGAATTCGTCAAATTGCTAATCAGAAAACATTTCTTTGACTTGAGGTCATGGGAAAACCTAAAGGAGTATGCCTTCGAATATATCTTCTTATGTATGTACATCATTATCAAATGCTTTTACGAATTTTGCCAGATATTCCAGTTTGATTTGTAAAGGAGGAAGTAGCTTTATGCGGACTGCTGCACAACACTTTTCTTACCTACTTTATAATATTCTTTGAAGACACCAGTCCTACTTGAAGTGCGAAATTTTATCCCGGCAAAGAAACCTCCAATTGTAATCCTCGTTGAGGTCCAAGTATAAATTTAATCATTTTATATTTGCGGATTAAATTAATTGTAATTTGTAAGCTTTGTAAGATATATTTTGGTAGATCTGTCGTGAAACATATGCGTTCCATCGGGAAGTAAAGGGTACCTTGGCTCCTGGATGGATAAAAGGCCTAGGAAAAGTAAATAAATAAGTCTGTAAAACTGAAGTCATAATTTAACATTCGAAAGTTCGGAACCTTTCACAAGACGATTCAACTCATCATGAGTTACCTTGCGTTAATGAGATATTAGTGAATGCGTCAAATGTTCAACAAATGTAAACTCAAGTGTACATTGCCTTTGTAAAAGGAACGTATTCAAGTATTTTGAAAAGGAGGCCCTTGAATCACATTAATGCGGTACTCCTAATTAGGAACAAAACGATTCAGAAATCATTTATTTTGTTCCAAAAACAATTTGAGTGTTGGCCAGGGTAATTGGTATTATATGCAAATTGATTGATAGAGAAAGGGGTCTAAATAATACGTGAAATCAAATAGGTGGAAATAAACTAGATTGCAATTCCAAATACTAAGAAAACCTTTCGCACCTTACTGTGCCATAAGACTGTTTTGAAGCTAATTGAATGCATGTATGCGAGTTCGTCCTGTTCTGAAAATTCAATTTCATTTGACTAAAGATGAATTATTTCTTTGATTCCTTTTCGATCGCAAAATTTGTTTTTCCTAACAGTTCTCCCAATCACTAGCAAAAATTTACTGTACTACAAGAGACACCAGATCTTCGCCTCATTTAGCATTAATTAGAAGTTTTGCAGCTCATTAGAAATATCGTTAGCGGTACTTTCGTAATTTTCTACGAAACTATATAGGCAATATTGGAAGATGGAAAACTCGGAATTATACGAAAAAAATTTATGAATTCGCGTCTCAAGTGTTTTGTCGTAATTTGTCGAGTATGGGAAATTCTCACAAATCAGTTAGGGTTTTTAGAACAACTATATTCACAATGGTTGATAAAGAGTTTTCAAAGTTCTGAAAAGGAGTTGATAAGAAGTTTTGAATTAGTCAATGAATAATTAGTCGTGGTTACTTTTGTGTTATAGCTATTAGTGTCTTCCTCTTTAGAAGAATAAAGTGCCATTATATTATTTTTTTTCCTTTTGCCTATTAAATACGAATGAAATGAAAATGAATCGTGGTACCTGCGCCTAAAGGCTTGAAAATTAATCATTACACATTTTCATATATTTCAAATTCTTTTCATGCCGTATATTATTTTTCTTTTCTTGCAAATATGAAGGTCACACATACAAAAGAAAAAATATTGTCTTGTAGTTGTACTTTATTTCCTTGCGTTTAAAACAATGTACAACAGGCATTTTCCATAAATCGTTTTAGAAGAGATGAAGGAACGGATGTCGACAGACATCTGTCTCAGTTAGCAGCACGTCGCTATACGACGCAGAAAAGTTGTGGGAAGAAAGTGGCTCTGGCTTGAAGCCCAACTCGTTGCAGACTCCTCGCGGGCTGTCCAGCCCTGACGGCATGTGGGTTACGACGCAATACGCTCCACACGCCTCTAAGGTCACGTTTCAGCATTGGACTTTCGCGTTCATGACAGCAGCATCTGAAGCTATATCTAAACGTCGTCATTCTGCCTTTTAAGCGAAGATAATCTATTTCGATTCATAAGACACAAGTTTGCTTTATAAGGAGCCAAAAAAAAAATGACTGAATGATTCGGCATTGTTACAAAGAGGACAGCGATCGTTATATTGTAATTTGTCAACACATTTATATACCAGAGAGCCATTTATGGTATTTGTTTATGAAGTTATTCTGCACTCACGATATAATTCATCATCGACTCAAAACTTCCCTTCGTAGTTGGGATACTAACTTTGTGTAGAGCAAAGTGTGTATTTTTTTCTCAAATCATAAATGTGACATTTACCTTGGTGAAGTATTGGAGACACTATTCTCTCGTACGAGAAGACATTCGAGGAAATGGAAAAGAATGCTTTCTTTCCATTTAAAATTATTTTGTTTTAAACTCGTATTTATTTTTCACGCTTCAATAATATTATTATTTTCCATGTTTATATGAAATTATTCTCTTGTCGACTTTTGTTCATTGTTTACAAATCCATGAATTCCGAGTTTAAAGGACTGCACACCGTTACAACGATGTTAGGCACACCTATAAACAAGACGTTTCTGACATCATTTGGAAATGGTTTCCTCTACAATTTTGTATATTTCACTGTTTATTTGCAATTACGTCAATTTTTAGACCAGTAGGCAAATTAGTTCATAAACGCACAAATACAAGTTTAAAAATAAATTAAGAGAAATTGTTGTCAATATATTCTTAACAAATTTGTAAATAATTAAGATGACTTGTAAAACGAATTACTGATATTATTACATTACATTACATTACATTTTATTAGAACTGCAATTGGGTATGACCCGGTGGCAGTTAATGGCAATAATTGCAAAAATTACACTTACATTAATAATAATAATGATAATAATAACAATAATAGTAACAATAATAATAATAATAATAATAATAATAATAATAATAATACCGTACAATTATCAAGTCAGTAACTAATATTAGGTTTATATTAGTAGATCCCCACTGAATTATGTAAAAAGCTAATATTCTCTTGGGTTGTATTAAAAAATATATATCTTAATAATGATGAAAAATTGTATAAAAAGTGTTTTTTCCGTTTTCGTCAAGGTATTAATATAAATTAAATGAGACTTTAATTTTTCGAAACTAGCTACATAACTAGGTCGATTCAGCCGCTGTCTGGAGAAGAATTCAAGCGACCGGCTGTTCTGATCGGTAGATTTGCGTGTGGTTTCTCCAACCAATACAAGGCGAATGTCGGAGCTGTTCCTTAACAAACGGGCCATGCACCTCGCGCGATGTTTCCTTTCTCATCCTCTTCTCGTAGACACACACACAAATCCTGAACCAGCCTCTTCCCCACACCCACCCACCCACCTCACACACACACTTCACCACCATTCATGATGGGAGACCAATCAAGAGCCTAGAGATTATCCCGATTGACTCGGCGCCCCCAGGTGGAGATATGTGAAGGAGGAATTAAAAGGAAAACATCTGGAGCAGTTTGCGAGAAAATGTTTAAACTACCCTAAGGGCTTCACATAAAATAGCTCTTAAAATTAAATATTCCTTGTGAATTCGCGGAACCTGAGGTGGAGCCAGATCAATTGAAATATATCAATTTTTTGAAAAACAAGAGGCTATTGTTGTTTGCCCGATTGAAGTATTACCCTATTTCATTATTTATAATGAAATTTTGGGGCACAATGATAAGAATGTCGTCACACTTCCAATGTATCCCCAATAGATTGAACTCTTTAAGACAAAGGTAGGATAGTTTGTCGGGGTATATTTACCAAAGTTATGACTGAACAAAAAATGGTAAACAACAAATTGTATAACCTTTCTCTTCCAAAATCTGTTACGAAGTTTCAAAACATTCCTAATCTCATTGTAGGATTTTGCTTTAATTTCTTGCAAACATCTCTTATCCTCAATTACATTTCTGACTTCACTGGTATGTGCAGTCTTAAAAGAGCACATTTAAGATGAAGGAGCTGACTAAAATGAATCGTTTGGTTATGAATTTGGTGAGCAGTAAAAAATGTTCGTTTTATTAGGAAGGATAAACACGCTTTATAATGGTAAATAAGTGCCTCTTTATAAGACGAATATATCTGTTTGTGCCTTCCTCGATGAAGGGGTTTGGACGCCTTGCTCTTCATTGGGGGCGAGTCTGGAAGATTTTCATCTAAAGCAAAAGGAAAAGTTGGAAAACAGGGCGACGGCTCCTCGTTTTACCTTCTCAATCAGTTCTTTTCCTTACCCGGTTTGGTTTGGTCACCAATTTTCTTCTAGAATTTGAAAAAGGAAATTTCGCGAGAAAAGATGGTGTTATTTGGTTCCCAATTTACGTACGGCCGAAGAAACAAATAGTCATAAAATTCTTGGCTCATGTCTATTCTGAAATATAGATTTGTCGAACTTCAATGACTGGAATACCTTGATATCGTGAAACTTCTTTCTCTCCTTAATTTTGCTTAGGCAGTTTGTTTTTTGGTATAATGCGAACCTCGTTATACAAAAATATTCAAAAGCATTAATTTTTTGGTATCAACTTGCAGGTAGAGCGAAATATGGAGATGGAAAGTCATGAATTTATTCCTCGTGGAAGCGTTCCGCAGTTTTGGCAAATTCCATCTTCCAGCGTCGAAATAAACGGCACGTCAATGTCGCTTGCGTGGATTCGGGCGAATCGCGGGCAGCCGGGATGTTGGGCGGGAGAGTCGTGGGAAGCGCGGGCAGGGCGGGGCGGGCGGGAGGCCCACGAGGGGAGGGCGCGGGGCGGATCGAGAAGGCGCGCTCGGGCGGGAAGAGGGGGCGCACTGTCGCGGCGGAAGCGGTCTGGGTGTTTGCTGACGTCAGGGACGGCAGGCAAGGCAGGTCCTAAAGCGCACCTCGTGCCGTTGCGCGCGCTCGCGCCCGCGCCAGCCGTCGCCCACTTTCCCCACCCCCGCCGACCGCAAGGCTTCTTAGTTGGAACCGCTGGAACGCTTCTCAACGCATTCCACATCCACATACTGAGCCTGAAGTCTGGAAATGGGCAAACATCGTAAAAGTGTATCTTTATCCTGTCACTGAATGATGTCTTCACGTACGAAGAACGTGGGGTTCAAAGCGTATTGGTCTCATTACTCCAGTACACTGAGAAAACGATTTTCGAATATAACTTCTTTCTATAATACTAAACTTCCGGCATGCAGTATCAAAACTGCCTCCGAACAAAACCATACAAAACGGTTTTTCAAAATGTAGCAAGCATCCTGCTCAAGAACAACAAATGAAATACACTCATATTACATTACAATACATTAGATATTTGAATGAAGACGGTCGTCACAAATACTGCAATAACATAGTGTAGTATATGTGATTATCTACATTCCAGGAAAATCAAAAAAGTTGCTGTCCCATAACGCCATTTTTAATAGCAAATATTTAATGGCAGGTAACTTCTTCCTTGAAACCTTGTTGCCGCACGGCGTTAGCTTTGTCTTTAGAAGAGACGCACTGAATATGTTAATTCAGTCAGTACGCGCTGGCCAGAATAAAATATTTGCATTCTTCAGTCAAAACCGAAACGGTTTCCTGTTTTTTAGATTTTCCCCGAGTTCCTGGGTATGTAAAACAATCATAGACACCTCTCACATGGCTGGAGACTATACATTTCTTTCATTTTCTTCTCGCATCGGCAGTAATATAAAAAGTCGATTTTCAGCTTCCTATTATTAAGAATATGTAAAATATTTCAAATTCAGCTTGTTTCATAATTATCACAACTTATGGAATTTCTTATAGTTCACTTCCAATTATTAAAAATGCCTCAGAACATTTTATTATATATTTATTATTGAAGTATTGAAAAATATTTTTAGAGGATGATAATCATGACTGCCATGCGAAAATGTATGATTATTTTAACGAGGCGCGTTTTTAACTCAATGGACATGCTTAGAAATGCTTTTGTACGTACAATTGATTTCAAAATTTATTAGAAAATATTCCTAGCGAGCTTAGAAAAATCAACAAACATTGCAGGGTATTTTACATGTGTGAATCATGTAGATAATGCTACTTCATGCATTATTAATTGGATGATTTTCATAATAAAACTGCATATTGAAATATAAGAACCGAGAATTCATGTAATGTTGTAAAACACTTTTGTGATAACAAAAACTAAACTGTTCTCATTTTCTCAGAATAAATGTAGGTTTTTTGAACTTATCGTAATTTTATTTACTATCAATTGACATTAATCAATTGGGTTGAGTTTTCTTGTCTATAATATTTTTATTTATCAATTCAAAATGTGTTTATTTTGCGACAAATACGTTTACTAGTCATAAGTGTCTGAAGAATATTAGTTAGGATTTAAATTATTAATGAAAATATCCTTTCCTAATAATATGGGTAAACCTCATGGCTTCTCCGTTTTGTGTGAAAGTGACACTAAAAAATTACTGGAAATAATTTTTATTTTATCTGTTTTAGTCTTCTACGATCTCATCTAAAAAAATTAGATTAATTACTTTTTTATCATAATTTACGAACTATTAATTATTATTTGATCATAATTAAACCTATTAATCTTCTATTTCTCGTATTGTATACTCTTTACACAAGCAATATACATTCATATATAGCACGAAGTAATTGTTCGTCACTTTAACATTTTTGGATAAACTAAACATTCTAAGTAAATGCAAAATCATTTCGCTGAATATAATGTTTTGGATATTCATTTTCTGAAAATAAATGCCCTTTTTAAATAGTAGGGGAGACAAGTTCTAGTTGCCACGAATCAGAAGTTTTAATTTATCTTACTCAATTCCGGTTTAGTTTACTATATTCATAAGATTGAATGTAACTTTTAAAATTGCATTGATTTGACTCCCTTTGCTTATTTATTTGCCCATTCCGATTGTCGAACTTTACAGAGTCGGTAATAGTCTTCACATGAAGATGCGCCAAGCAACCCCACTGTGGGAGTGTAGAAACAAATCAATGTAAAAAGGAACCATTTTTCAAGGTTTACTCTACAAACATAAATGGAAACAAGCCGTAACCGATTGGTCTTGAACCACAGCCTCATTTTAGCATCTACAGTAGTGTTGTTGGTTTCAAAATTAAGAATTTAAACATCAGGAGTTGCATCATTGTCCATATCTCTCTTTTACTCTAATCATTAAGTACCTCGTTTTCATTGTCAATAATAATAATAATAATAATAATAATAATAATTATTATTATTATTATTATTATTATTATTATTATTATTATTATTTCTCCAACTATTCGCAGATGTGTTTTAACTCTTACGTGGGAATACAATGTTTTCCGTTTCGCAATTGTCAACTACCGTTTAGACTTAACAGATACTTAACAGAAGTTACAGTGGTGCTTACAAATTATTATTACATAAGCATCATTTGCAATAATAATAATAATAATAATAATAATAATAATAATAATAATAATAATAATTTCAATAATTTTAGCAAGAATTTCAAAAACGGATAAAATTAGAAATGCGAAAATTAAAGAAATAATGGAAGTGAATTGCACATTATTGGACTTCGTAATAATAATAAAAAAACAACTACAGATGGAATGGTGTGGGCATGTTCGAAGGATGGACAAAAATAATTCCTCGTTGGATTTTAGAATTGATGCCGATAGGGAAGAGGATGATGGGAAGACCAGCCATCACATGGATGTATGGTATTAATTTAATTATGAAAGAGAAAAATAGAAGGAGATTGGGAAGACAAGGTACAGTGGAGGACAATATTAAAAGTACAGGAAATGAAAGTTATTTCTGTTTTGGATACAGGAAAATTTTATAACTTGATAACATTGTATAACTGTTAAATAAATAATAATAATAATAATAACAATAACAATAATAAGCATTTATCCTTCCAAACGTCATATTACTTTTTACATTATTAGTACAAATTATTAATATTATTAACATCGTTATCATTCACTTCGTCGAATCTATATTGACCTTCAGAATCTTTCTGGGCATTCAAGTCTTCACTCGGTCTTCACAGGTATTCAGAGCTAATAAAATTATATTTCGCTATTATTGCATTTAATATATTGCGCAATATTTTCAATGTCTCCTTCGCAACTTTCTCATATAAAGAATTTAAGATAAATATTCCACATGCGTATTTTGGGAAAATTTATAAATTTCCTTGAAATATGATTTCCGGTTGATGATTCTCTGACCTATCATCGAAGTTACATCTCCAATTTATCTATTAGACCATTTAGTAAAATACAGGAAATTCAAAACCATAAAGTGCAAGATTCAAAATTTAGTTCCTGCGGCTGACGAACCTCTCAGTTTTTATTTTTTCACACTTATTGCGTAAGAAAGGAAAGTTCTGCAATCGTGCGACGGAAAAACGGAGAATTTTCGGCAGAAAACTCTTATTGCCTGGCGTGGTTACGAAAAACTGCACAAATCATGATCCTATACACTGCAAATTGCTCCTTTGAACACCGAAAGACGGCTCAGGACAACAATTAGCGCCTCTGGCCAGGAGGCCCTCGGTTCGAGACCCGACGGTGGTAGGATTTTAGACACTATCTAGATAGCATAGACAAATTCAGTCATCGTGTGGAGGAGAATTCTTCCCGCTGCTTGCTCTGATTGGTAGTTTTCTGTGGTTTCTCCCATCAACACGGGGCGCATGCCGGAGAGGTACCGAACCAATCGGGCCACGAACCGCGTGCGATCTTTACTTCCTCTTCCTTGTCCTATCCTCACCCTTACTTACACACACATGCACTACACTACCACACATGCCGCGAGATCGGTCGGAAGCTTCGAGTTTGCACAGACTGGAGCGGTGCCCTGCTGGTGGGAGATACCTGGCTGAGGAAAGCTCCGCTAGCCACAGGGAGATCGATTCTCACCATCCAGAGAGGAACGATTTCCGCCACCTCCAGATGGGGGACACATGCACTACACTTCCGGGACCAATGACCTTATCAGTTGACGCGTCCGGAATCACCAGTCAATTTCCTCTAACATGTGGTGTAGCCAGAATCCATTTTCTGGGTTCTTCATATCGAAAAATCAATTGACGGCAAAACGTCCGACCGTGCGTCTGTGGTCAACGCTAGCGCCTAAAGCGTTCAGCCGAGTTTCTTCAAAATTGATATTCTTCAATCGATCTGAACGAAATAATGGCTTTTGGAGTTTCAAATGGATATTTTGATTTTGAAGGTACTGTCTATGAAGCCGAAACATTTTCAAAATTTTCTCAAAAATAGCCGCAAACTTTTTTATTAAACGTTCTTCTTGGAGAGCGTTAAAGATGCTTAAGGGAATGGTGCAGGTCTCAAGTTCGTTGAAATCCCTGATTTTTCTAAAATTGCAAAAGTGAATTTTTGGGGAGCGACTTGCTACAATTACAATATAGAAGATAGAGATTTGTTTCTTAATGAAATATGTTCTGTAAAGGTAGATCTTGAAATGAGGTGATGTTCAATTTCTTGAAAATATGAGTAGTTATCGTGTAACTTTGCGCGAAATGTAAGTAGTTTTCAATTCTTAAACACTTTTTATTTCAAAAACCGCTCCAGATTTCTTCAATTTTTTTCCACGGGCAGAAGAAAGGACGCTTTAGTTTTAGAAGCCCCCCCCCCCAAGAGTACGTACGGGGTCTTGAAAGTTAATCAATCGGTGCATTATAATGAAGTTTATAAGGACATTTGCTCGGAGCGCAGTGAAACCTCGCTTGAAGTGGTACAATATTTCTTACAATGCGGTCTTAAAATTATTTGATCTCTTGACTTTATTTACCTAGTAGTTTATTAAAAATTCAACTGAACAATCATCTTGTATTGAGCACTCTATTGCATATTCACTATAGTAAGAAAATTTCAAGTTTTATATTTACAATTCTGCTCTCTCGAGTAACCTTTTCCCAAGTAACTGGTGATCTCACTGACAAATTATTCAAAATTTTCACTTTTTTACCTCCCACAGTTTGTATTTTATTAAACTTGGTGCCAATATTGTGTGGATTCCTTGTGAAGTACGATTCCGTCGTGAATAGTAGGGATCTTGAGACGTATTATATAACCAAATTACTATAATAAGTGCATTGGATAATTGTTACATTGTTGAAATGTTGTAACCCAACTGTTAAATATAAGTTTTTTCATCGACTCAGACAAATCAAGTTCGGAAAATTGTGTCATTCATTACGCATTTATAAAGATTTTACCTATTATCTTTTCATATACTGTATTGTAAGTTGCATAACGGTGTGGGAAGTAACTATTGCGTCGAGACTTCTCTGCATTGACGCAGTTGTAGTTAGGTATAAAGGTTCCTCTCTCTTATATTATATCTGAAACCTGCAGTCGTCCAGGAATTGCAAACAAAAGTTCCCAAAGTGACCTTACCGACAGTCTGTAATTTTGGTTTCCCGAAAATGAATTTGTGATCAAAACTCTGCAAACTATTAAGATATTCTACAGAATATTTCACTAATATGATCGCAATTTTCATTACATATTATATGAGGAATGCGTCATTGTGGGTAATTATGTCAAAAGGGGTAATGTAAAAGAAAATGCAACTGTAAAAGTTTTTGCTCCTGTTATTAGGACCGACTAATTCTGGACTCTTTTCCTCGCAATACTTTGCTTACTTACACATTGCAAATTGCGAAAATTAATGCTTTCGTTTTGGAGTGTCATTGCAAATGAATTGAATTGGGTAAAGGTAAAAGATAAATCGCAGGAAATATCTTGCTATTCGCAAATATGAATACCTCGATTTCAGCTAAAGTGTCGCTTATCTGTCCCATAATGTTACTGCCCTGATCCCTTCACATACACTCCATCTGTATACGTTAGTTTCGCCAACTTTTATACAGCACACCGTTTGTTTCTTTCTTTTCACATTTACGATTTAGACGTTCACTAATAACTAACAATGTGAAACTATGACAAATACAATCTTATATTGAAAGAACAATAGCTCAGGACGTGAACATTTTAACCTTCTACACTGGCCAGTGATTTGGCCAATACTGCTGCTCGTTTAGAGGGAGATACGAGTGGAAATGCGTTGCAAATAAAATTATCCAAAAGATAAATATGAAGTAACACGTTCACGTCATCGTCTATTGTTACTCTGACCAACTTCTTCTTCCTTGTTTATGAAATGAAAATCAATCGAGTATAATCGACAGGTTTCTGTTAGTATATTAAATATTTTTATCAGACCGCAGATCAAAGCGCTTCAATAATAGAAAATACTATTATTACGAGGTAATACTCGTATATCATTCGCTGGTAGATTCCTGTCCAGTGAAATAAACATACAACATGATCTTATAAATATCGTTTAATAAGGATACAAGATGTTCTGAAATCTAATGCAGTTCGTGCTTATGTTGCAAGGTTGTACAACCTCCAGATAGGAAAAATCAGGCATTATGTTAGGAATATACATTTTCCATTTAATATTTTCATTTCAATATTTTAGATATTGCCAGAATGTCGATGTTTACGAAATCATTTTGAAATCAAAGAGCGCCCATAAAGCACCCTCTCTGGCATCTCGTGTGCTTCCATGCAATCCGCAAATGTCACGCGAACTCGTTTACTCCGTTTACTCTTTGGCCGCGGATCTCTATGCCTCACATTGGGTCTCGTGTGCTTTTACCCCACAACCATGCTGGAAAGAGACGGGTGGGCTCTTATCATCGTATCCGACTTCAGCCAATGAGCTTCAGGCACCAATTTACGTCACAATATTAGTAGGAATTTAAAATGCTAAAATTATCACCTTGTTAGAAGTCATTGAAACAGATGTATGAAGCACTTAAAAATTTTATCTTTTGTCGCAATTAACACCTTCATCGTGTTATTTTTAGTTGAAAATTGTCACTTGATACCACTTTGAAAATGTTTCTCAGCACTTCTCGCTCTGTGGCCGCCTGCTCTCGCTTTTCAAGCAAAGTGTCCGTGCTGTGTTGACGTGTTTCGTGACGCAAACTGGTAGTGCGCAGAACGAGCAAAAATCACCCATCTCTTTCCATGACCGCAACTCGCGTAGACAGAGCCACCGGCTTGCGCCGGCGCGCGCAGAACACCGATGCCTGGCGCGGCATTAGGTCTCCGAGGCGCCATACCAATTTTCGGTATTTGTTTGAAACTAACCGCATTTTACCTTTATGAATTTCACGTGTTCTTGAAAGTACACAAGTTCAGACAGTCTAGACGGTATTGAATGCATCATTTATGTTGTTTGGAAAATTTATTTTCATCTGATTTTAGGTTGGTCGATTCAAAATGTGTTTTAATGAGTCCGTTGGGTAAAGTTGGCTGTTCTGGAAGATACTCTTTCTGCCTATATTCTTTCACACGCGACCGGCAGGTATTTCACAAGCGTTGTGTCATGAACATGAACATACACATGAAATTATGTAAGTAATATTTAAAGATAGACGTTAATTAAACTTACTTTCACTTTACATGAATTGATTACATTTTATTATATATTAGTGTTCTGAATTTTAAAAATTACGTTCTCGTCATGCGATGGAGCTGCAACTCCCAGTTTTGGGGCACCAGCTGCCACCGTCAAACCAAAAGCATTTCTCCTCACCTTTGACTGTAACCTTGTACCTTCTCGGTGAAAATTACCCTACAGGAGTTTCAAATTATATATCTTTAAATTATAAAGACTTTTTTAATATTTTGAAAAAATTGTAAGTTTACATCTTGCTAAATAATTTCAAGAATGGGAAAAAATAATTCAGTGGAAAAGTATTTTTAAATTCAAGTAATAGATAATAACAAAAAGAGGACGATATCCAAACTCGCCACAACTAAGAAAAGTTTTGTATCTGCTCATGGAGTATTTGGAGTATCCGTAGTATGCTCGCACATTTCAATAGACCTTAAAATCCCGTGCAAGATCTTTAAAAACGTACTGGAAACCCCTGGAGCTACGGGTACAAAGTTTTGAAATCTCCTGCTTTAAACTTTTGGAGAATTTTGATGTGAATAGTTTGATTTAAAATTGCAGCATACGCACGAGCACCAACCTTTTAATGAATGAATAAATTAATTCCGAATAAGGATAGTAACGACGTAAAATAAGGCATTTAAAAATGTTACTACAGAAAATGTTGCTGTATATTCTACTTGCATAGTTTCGGCACGTTTTTAATGATTACTTTGGAACTGTTACATTTTCATTTATTTTGAAGTTATGTTGCTGAATTGAGTGTTTATTTCCAGACGATGCTCCCTTGCTCATTTTTCTGAAACCAAAAAACCTAATATACGGAATTGGGCATGGTTAGTACGAAGTGATAATTCACGACTTACCAGTACATATAAAGTTCGTGAAAAATAAATACTATCAAACCAGAAATGTGTGGATTTACCCCTACGCTTTATTGTAATAATTTTATTATCTACTGTTCTCCAACGATCGAAATTGCATTACAATTTGTTCTAGAATGATATTATATCTTATCTGTATAAAGTCTTTTAACTTCTTAAAGAGTTTTGTATTAATCGTTGCACATTTCTCGACCACTTAATGTGTGTCTAACTACTGCAAATACCATAACCCATAATATACATGATGTATTTTGTATTATCAATTCGATTCCATAACTCTACAATTGTTACTTACTAAGTGCTGAATCTGAATCGTTTGTATTCGAGAACACTCTGTATACAATATTTTATTATAACAAAGCTAAAAATGTAACTCTTCCCTCTTCCATTAAATCCGGACCCTTTGAAATTATATTTTACATCTAGTCATTTCTTGCTAATAACTTAACACGGAGAAATGTATGGAATTCTACACGATTTATCTCACCTTTGTCAGTTCCCTTATTACAATAATTTTAAGAGTTTGCAAAATTAATTTTTTGTGTGAAATCGTTCCACCACAAAGCCATGCGTTAAAGTCTTTGGTTTTATTTTTACGTTAAGCTCCAAAATGAATGTGGCTGCAATACGATCGAGGATTTTCCAGTTTCAGTTTTTGTCTGTTACATGATAGGCCCGCCGGGGTTGCTTGTTTCAATGCCAGTGAAACTCAATATTTTGTCGCAATGTCCCCATACACCATTCTACTCGCTCCAAAGTTTTCGTTCCTTCTTTTTTTTAAAAATTAATTAATTTATCCTATGAATCGAACTAGTACCGACGTATAAACCCCAATCTATTTTAATAATTTTGACGAAATATTTTAGAAAATAACTCTCAGCTAGACGTCCTTTTTTGCCTAGGAGAAACTTCGTTGAACAAGATCTGTTCTATATTGTCCCTCAGAGTAGGTTAAATAAAAGACTTTATGTGAATAAAGATTTTGGAAGGCGTTGAACTGACTTTCGCCAGTTTGTGAGTAGGTTTTTCTTCCTAGAAAATCTCTCCTCTTTACATGATCGTCTTCTTTTGAAAAGAGTGTCGCGGAAATAGTGTATTTCCGCCGGCGCGGTGGCGGAAGCATCAAAGTTGCGACATCCACCTTCCCACCCCTCTGCTTGTTAGCGTCTGGGGCATCCCCCAATAAACCTTTCTCCGGCCGCCTTAGCGGCAGGTGAGACCCGACGGGCCCCGGCTCGGGCCTGTAGAGGCGGAATCTCGCCTGACCCCTCGCTGCGAGGGCAGGAAGGGGCGCGGGGGAGGGGGGCCGCGGGGCGCGGGCCAGCTCTGCCGCCGGCGGCCATCACGGTTGTGTCGACCAATGGGGCGCCCGCGCAGGGCATCGGGCGCGCGGCAGCGGCTCGGGAGGCGGACCCGGCCTCGTTGCGCCAATGGGCCGCCGGCTCCGCCCCCGCAGCACCGCCTCCCGCGCCTGCCGCGTCGCGCCCGGCCCCCGCTCCATCGATCCCCGCCGCCGCGCTGCCTAATTTGCTAATAAAAGGAGGGGACCCATCCGCCTATCGGCCCCTCCACCCGTCATGGCATGCTGAAGTGCGTCTTCGTCGGATGAAACGCGATGGTCCCCTGTGTTGAGATTGGTGCAGCTTTCCGGTTTAAGCGGTGGAAATATTGATATTTATTGGTTCAAGCGCCTCTTCTTGCTTCCGCGTTATACGGCTTGTTATTGCAGTTGTAAGCCTTATGTAAAACACTGAGTTTTCAAATAGATAAAAATTTGAACTTTCTTTTCAACCAAATTTCGTCATTTTTGCTGTAAATAAAAGGAAGTCGGTCCCAGATAGGCTATTATTACTCTGTTGTTGTTTTTTTATATTAACGCCAACTTTTAATAATATCTTCAAAATAATAGGATAACGCTTATCTGCCATTGGCTTTTCTGATTCTCTCCTTTGTTCATTCGTCCTATTGATGTAATGAATATGTGAGTTGGAATCAGCCTTTTGTAAGAATTTGTTGTTTCGTTATCTAAAGCAGGCAAGCGTTTATGGGTGTGAGGTTATAGGTATCGAAGCTAATGTAGCAAGAGTTTTAGGATCGAGGATTGAGTGTTTTTAAATGTACAAATTACCGAGTGTAAATAAACGCGATGTCCAGCAAAAGTCTGATATAAATAAAACCTTTCAGTTACATTTTCAGAACTATGTTCACTCTTTGTTGTCAGTTCTTCTATGGTACTATAATTTGTAAGACTTCCTTATTTTATTAGCGTTAGAGGAAAATGATTGAATGTCATAAAACAATACTTGTTTTGTGAGGAGTGATTTTTCAAATAATGCATGTACTTTTTACTAGTAGACGAACATTTCTACAGTTCATTTTCTGTGATGTAATCACAAGGGTTCCGCTAGTAGCCATTCTTTTCTTGTAGGTTTTGTTTTATGAAATAGTTATGTTACAAAAGAGATTTATTTAATTAACGAAAATAATCCAATTTAGAAAATAATATTGTACCAAAGTTATAAGAAAATCACTATTGATTTATTTTACGTACCACGTTAGTAAAATACTCTTACAGAGTTACTGAAATAAATCGCAATGTAACACATTCATATTTGAAAAAATATTCTTCCTGGTATTTAGTTACTTTGAAAATGTGACTGCTGCTCCTTTCTGTAATGCCGTTGCCCGATTTCACGGGTTGTGTGATTGAATCGGTCGCGGCGTCCATACTGCAAAACTTGTGAATTTCATATGACTCGTCACGCTGTATGGGCGTCATCCGAAGTCTACTACACCATAGATATTAGTGTTGTCCAAACCAGGTGCTTTCTTATTGATATGTATGTAAAAATAAAATTAAAAAATCCTAGATGCTGATGCTGATTAATATTTTGACGACGATAATGAAGCGGGACATCAATATTTATTGGCCCAAATATTCACCCCCAATATTCATATAATAATAATAATAATAATAATAATAACAATAATAATAATAATAATAGTAATAATAATAATGTTTCCAAAATCAATTCTGTTTCCAATCCAAAAATTTATATTGCTCTTGAATTTTTGAAAAACATAACCATCATTCCTCATGCACACTCGCTATATGATTTTCTATAAAAGCGATTTGCATTGTTATAAAAATGTTAATGTCTATCTATCTATCTATCTATCTATCTATCTATCTATCTATCTATCTATCTATCTATCTATCTGTGTGTCTGTCTGTGTCGTCAGACTGACTGAGTCATTGGATGAGTGGCTGATTGACAGACTATCTTACTAACTGATGAACTTACTGACTTACTCACTAACTCACTCACTGTCTGGCTGCCAGTCTATCTGTCTGTCTGCCTGTCAGTGTCATGCTGACTCAATGTCTATCTGTCTTGACTGACTGTCTGGCATCTGTCTGGCTTCTAGACTGCCTGACTGATTGGCTGACTGACTGTGTTTAACTGTCAGTCTTTTATGCCCGTGAATCTTGTCTGTCCGCCCTTCCTTCTGTCTACCTTGTTCGTCTGACTTGCCGGCCCGGACCTGTGGACCCGGTCTATTGGGCCCGCCTTCTCTGCCTGACCGTCAGTCTCACCAAGTCTGCCTGACTTTTTTTCCGTTGGTTAATAATACGAAAGCGTATCCACACATAAAATGTCCTCTAAATGAATATTCGCCTATCGACGTGGCTTTATGCCTTAAGAGAAATTGGCCAGTCTGCCTGCCTGACCAACTGTCTACCTCTCCTTCTGTCTGTCTCAACATCTGTCTGTCTCTCTCCATCTGTCTCTCTGTGTCCGTCAGTATGTCTGTCCGTCAATCTGTCTGCCCGTCAGCCTGCCCGTCAATCTGCCTGTCCGTCAGCCTGTCTGCCCATCAGTCTGTCGGCCCGTCAGTCTGTCTGCTTGTCAGTCCGTCAAACCGTCAGTCCGTCTGTGCGTCTATCTATCCGTCTGTCTGTCTGTCTGTCTGTCTGTCTCTGTCTCTCTTTCTCTGTCTGTCTGGCTTTCTCTGTCTGTCTTTGTCAGTGTCTGTCTCTGTCAGTGTCTATCTCTGTCAGTGTGTGTCTCTGTCAGTGTGTGTCTGTCAGTGTGCGTCTCTGTCAGTGTCTGTCTCTGTCAGTCTCTGTTAGCGTCTGTCTTTGTCAGTGTCTGCCTCTGTCTGTGTCTACCTCCCTGTCTGTGTGTGTGTCTGTCAGTGGCTGTCTCCCTGTCTGTGTCTGTCTGTCTTCCTCTGTCTGTCTCTGCCTGTTTCTGCCTGTCTGTCTGTGTCTGTCTCTGTATGTCTCTCTCGGCCTGTCTCTGTTTGTCTGTTTTTGCCTGACTGTTTTTACCACGTCTGTCGTTCTGTCCGTCACTTAGCACAACATTACTTAGCTAAATTGTTGCATTATTATTGTTGAAAATAAAAGTTACGATGAGTGTTGTTGGTAATGTTCGTCTATGATGTTTGGTGGTCCATTAGTTGGGCGTAAAGAAAGAACTAATTTCCATTATTGCAAAATTGTAAAAGTAAAACATGTTGATGCAAATGGAGAAAATTCATGTCATTAACTTATCCTATTGTCCAGTTTCCCAGATCCGTTGAGCAAATGCTGAGATGGCTCCTTGTTTTGTTTCTGGTTATAAATGTAACTTCATTATCTGTGCACGTGTTCTAGAGTTCAGTGGTAAATACAATTATTCAAATTATCATTCTTCATGTTTTCGCGCCAGAAGCATATTTCTTAACGAAGGTCGTGATGAGGGATTAGAAACCTGACATTCAAAATAGATTTTGTTGTCGGAATTCAAAACTCGGAGCGATTGTTTTGTTAACATATATTGCCATAAATGTTCATTTATTTCTGTATTCCGAATTCAACTTGTATATGGTTTAGGGTGTTATTCCCCAAATTAAGAAAACGTACACAGTATGCACTTACCCCCTCCCCCCCAAAAAAACGTCACTCACAATTTTAACTTTTTAAATGTAAAATTAATTAAATAATTAATAAAAATGAATCCCTGAATCCCTTAAAAAAGACCGCCTCTCTACAAACGGAACAAAGGAAGAGACAAGAAATTTCTTGTACTAGTAAGCTATCAAATTATTTAAAGGTATTAAAACATTTTCGCTGAAAATCTGAACCCAGCGAGCTATTGTTAAATCCCAAACTTAGTACGAAAGTCTCTTAATTTTTATACGAAGCAGAGTCCTCCCCCCCCCCCCCGCCGTCTTCCCGTTCCGACACCGCTGGCGTGATCTGTTTGATCTCGTGCCGCAGTCGCCCTATCGATGCCGACTCCTAGCGCAGCCATAGTTTCGTCCCGTCTCCATTCCGCTCCGCCCGCCCTGCTCGTCCTGTTCTACTCGACCCCGCCCCGCGACACACGACATCAGGGAGATTGGGAGTTGCATTTAGCTGAAGCGCCATCTTGTGCTGCAGCGCTATCTAGTCGAGAGTTACTACGAAGTGAACAGCATAAAAATCTTCTCCATGAAAAAGAACCTAAGATGTCGCTGTTTCATTGTGATTGGTCAAACAGTGTCGGGGTTTATCGATCTCGAACATTGATTGTTGTTGATGTCTCTTGTTTTAAACTCCGTGTGCCTATGGTAACACCTCATTTTTTGATAAAGGAAATAAATATGCAACCCGCATTTCGTCACGGAAGGGGCTCGGGCCGAGCAGAAGCTTCCTGGACGAAGTGACATGGCAGGTGGAGACAGTGTCTGAGCGGGATCTGAGAAACCAGATGAAATTGAACGCAGCAGGAGCAGATGGGACAGGGCCGGGCGGGACGCAGGAGCGTATTCCTTTTCTTATGTAGTAGATGGCTACGTCAAATAAATAAATATATAAATATATAAATATATAAATATATAAATATATAAATATATAAATATATAAATATATAAATAAACTTAACATAAAATTAATTGATATTAATTTGACGCGAATGTACGAAAAGTGGCAAATTAAACATTCATCTAATCAGTAATCAACGGTGCCAGCCTTTTGGGGGGGTGATACTTTATGTAAAATCCGTAAGATTTTTCAAACTTGTCTCAATAACAATTCAAATATTTTTTCTACAATATTTCTTGCAAGAAAAGTGTGAAATACGGTCATGAAAATGGCACTGTTATCTCAGAATTTTCGACAATTGCAAAAGTTTGAAAGGTGTTGACCCGCTGGTACCACTACATTATCGACGATAGAGAAAGATATATATCAAATGAAATTCATTCTTCACAATTAGTTCTTTAATTGGTGTTCTTTAATTTTCGAAATATTAATAGTTGGTCGTGTTAATTTGAGCATAGTATGGGCAGATTTAAGAAAAATGATTTATACAAAACCTGCTATAAAATATTTCTTTTTTATACACTTACTACTAAATGGACTGAGAAACGTCACATTTCTGGGAACATTGTGTCCTGGTATACCAAATTTGTGGATTTATTTTGTTTTCTCGTCAATTAGTTACTATGGATTAAGCGCAATTGATACAAGCGTATATTTTAAACAATTAATAAACACAATTAATTCGATTATATTTAGGCAATTAATCTATACATAAATTATAATTTTCGATTGTACAGTTCATTTTTATTTTTAAATTTCTAATGTTATATTTAGATTTAATTTTAAAAAGATGCTGCCATTTCGCCACAAATCAAGCCTTGTTATAAGCACCCACTGACAATATATAATAGTTTGGTTTGACAAAATTCTAACAGAACTGGCAAAATTTCGTATTCCTTCAGGAATCCCTCACAACAAAGCAGTCTAGCTTTAAAATAAATTTCAGTGTCATATGTTAAAAATTATGTATACTATGTAAGATAAAAACCCTTGAAAGACATAACGTTGTCGAAGAAAGATAGGAATTTTTCAAAACTGAAGGAACCAAGAGTGTTCTATCTGAACATAGTTTTATCTGGTGACAACTTGTGATAGTAATTATTATTAAGTATCCAACTGCAAACTGCTACAAGATTTCAGTTATTTTAGTGCGAAGAAAGCATGCTTTGTGAATAATGTATTTATATTCTTCTGCTCTTTGATCTTGAAAAAGTAATTCTATGCCCTAATGCCAATATTAGTTTTTATACTCACGAAAATTTAATTACCACAAACGTATTGCATATTACCCGGTTGCTACAAAAGTGGATGGTATCACTTGGCATTTGGTGTTGGCAGGGCATGCAAGAAATGATATAGTGAGGAAAGAATACTAAATGTATTCGTAGAGGATAATTATTTTAGTGAATTAGCAACTTCGTCAGATTCATGCGTTAAACAGAACCGAAATTTCATAATGCCATATGCTATGTTCGATTTTTAAGAGAGAACCCTAATGTCACATCACTGACAATTAAATATTCTGCACCAGGACATTTATGCGTCGAGGAAGTAGATTACGCCCCTAGCTTAATAGAAAAAACAGTGGCTAAGACAGATTTTTATTCACTCCTTGGACCAGTACAATTGCTGAACAAGTGAACCGATGAAATCCTTATAGAGTAATGCAGATGCAAGAGAAGGATTTTAAAGATTTTACAAAATACTGTAAAATCTTTGACATCCTTCTCTTGTTGTGATTTATTTAATGTTCTAACATTAAAATTGCCCATACTCAAGACCATACCATTCATTTAGGTAAAGTGTCTGAAATTTAGTCAGATCCTGCGTAAAGTGAGTTACATCACTCACAAGATCCTGAGCGTATTGCATGCATTAAATGCAGTGAGAAAAACAAAGGACTTTTTTCATGAAACCATATGGTCATCTTAGTGTGTGTGAAGTAAAGTCAGTAACACAAAAGAAGACATAATAAATATCTGATCTCAAGAAAAATGAATAAAATCTAGTCTCTTAATGCCTCTTGATAGACAGTACTGTACAGCATTCATCCACTTATAACAAATTTTGATGTGCAACTTTTATGTACGATAATAGTTTAGAAGTTGTTATTAATTTAATAACGATGTCTAATGATTGTTTGTGTGAAACATAATTTTATTTCTGTAATTGAAAGGATTAGTGGAAAGAGGGAACTTTCTTTCATTCGAGGAAAAAAATGAGTTCGTAGCATATTTTGGAAGACAGAACAATCATATATTGTTTTAATCTATTAATGGTGTGGGAAATAGCTTCAATTTTCAATAGAAAGTTATGAATATAATGATTGTACCAATTCAAAGATATAGTATTTCCAATAAATTTACAAATATCTTAGAAACATGTAAATGAAGGATGCACCTTTTCTCTTATTCCGTTTAATAAATGTTTCGAATATTCATTATTTACCTCAAAGTTATAGAACCATTTTTAGTAATTAATAACTGTGTGAATTAAATACAATTCTTACGAGAAACATGTATCTGCATTTACAACCTTTCCTTCCTGAAAATAGTATTTTTTTAAAAATATTATGACTCGCTTGTACCCCAACTGCTCTGATATTTGCCTGGGATTGATCGGTGAAAACAAGGAAAACCACCGAACAGAACAGCCAGCCACTAGAATTCTCCTCCATAAAGCGCGGATCAATTCGACCTAGCTATGTATCTAATATCGAATATCCGCCACTGTCAGGTCCCGAACCTAGGACATCCCGGCCAGAGCCCCTGCACAAACAGCAACAATGCTGGCTTTGAGCTTAACTCAGCCGGTCGCGAAGTTGTGAGATGGTGTCAAGAGAGTGTGATGGTAAATTAACTTCGCTTAGTTGCTACAAATATTCGTATTTTATTATTCAATGTAAGACCGCATGTGCATAAAAAGATCGGTTTTAGATACATTGTTGGTTTTATTAAATTATTTAAAAAAATACTTTTATAATTAGTACTGTCAAGTGATGCGACATCGTGAGGGGCTTGGGAGAGTTGACCCGTAAGTGCCTGGACGCTATGCTGCGGCTTTGAGGCGTGGGGGCATTTCGATTCCCTCGTGTATACCATAATACTTACTGATCTCTTCGCCTCTGACACATCATTTTGCAATGTGTGTGCATTTGATGAACTGGATTACACACCAAGAACAATAGTACAAGGAGCGGGGTGGGGCAAAAGTGTACCAAGGAAAAATACGGAAAGGTAGAGAACCGAACTAGGTCTGTGCGGAGTTCGGGATGAGCGAAGGTTTCATTATATCCCAAAAGGGGCGATGATTATTGCGAGAGGCCCGGCTAGACTTAGGTAGGAAACTAACCAGTAGAACGAGAAACTCTTGCCTTCTGCAGCACCACTTCTTCGTTCTAATTGTATATCTCTGCTTGAGAAAGCCAAGGTTTGTGTTCGTTGTTTTAACAGGAAATTATGAGTTGTGAACTAATTTGTGTTGAGTAGACTGTACAATATTGTTTAGCAATAGCTGGTAAACAGAGCACATTGGAGCAGTCCAACTTTTGGTTGTTGCCCATCCATTGTCAGTACTTAGACGTATGCAAATTTAGCATTGCAATAAAACGAACATTTAAGGCTAATTAGCGTTTAATTTAACTATTATTATGGAAACTCTACATCTCATATCTGATAGAGAAACTAATAATTCAATTTTTACTTTCTCGCGTTTACTAACGTAAGAACTCACACGTGGTGTAGCCAGAATGTTTGTAGATCCTTGATACCGCAAAAACGATTGACGGCAAAACGTGTCTGTCAGCCTGTCCGTCCGTCTGTGCACATCGTTAGCGGATAATACGTTCAGCCGATTTTCTCCAAAATTGATATTCCCCAATCGTTCTAGCTGATGTCCCTGCGATTTGAAAACGAAATATTAATTTTGGGGGTTCTTTACATTAAGCTCCAGTGACATTTTCAAAATTTTCAAAAAGAGTTCTACGAATTTTTTGATTAAATTTTGTTGTTGAATAGTGCAAAAAACGTTTAAGAGAATGGTGCAAGTCTCATTTTCATTGACATCCCCAATTTTTGGAAAATTGAGAAAAAAATAACTTTAAAATTTGAAATACAGTTTTGTGTCGCAGACAAAGTCTGTTGCACAAAATTCGCTTTTCAAAAAAGGTGCAATGTTTTGAAAAAAGGAATAATTTTTGCATATTTTGAGGTTGAATTTGACCAAAAAAAGTTCTTAAAAAACCGCTCAAAATTTTTCCTTCAAATTTACTTCACTTGTCTAACAAGACGATATAAAAATATGGTGGCAGTCTCATTTTCGGGAATTGTTCGGTATTTGAAAATTTAAAAAATTAAAACTACAAAATTGGAGATAGAGATTTTTCCTCAGACAAAGTTTGTTGTGCAAAATAAGCTTTTTAAAAAAGGTCATGTTAATTTTTTTGAAAGAACGGGTAGTTTTTGTGTAATTTTTGCTTGAAATTTATGAAATATATACATGTTTCACAACTACTACGGACCAGGAGAAAAATTGAATGAAAGATAATGAAAAATAATGAATTTAATATTAATTATAATTTACTTTTCAAATGCCAATGTTAATTCTACTTTTGCTTTCTCGTTTTTTACTTTTTACTCAATGTGTATTCTCAGTGTATTGATGTATTTTTTTAAGCAATCCGCAAAGTTTGCGTTGTAACAATTGAAGGGCAATTAAAAGGCACAAATCGCAAAAAATGCTTGTTATCAAAGTTATGTCAATAATGTTCCTCTTAAATGAATAACCGGATTAGTGTAAAGATGATGAAGGGGAGTGAAAAATTGGGAGATAGTTTAGGACACTTTTGAAATTCGCGTGATTGAAGGTTCGAGATATGAAGAATTTTTGCATTTGTAAGGATAAATGTAGGTAAATGTATTTCTGCATCTAAATAAATATAGACTAGTCCGTTTCTATGCAGCATTAGAACCTCCTGCCAGACAAGTATTTTGATATCACCCAACGAAAAATTGTGTTGAGTGCAGTTACAAAGGGAGTATATTAATTAGTATCGCCTGTTGTTATTGAGCCCCATAAGACACAACAATTAACTATTACTATCCTTTTTATTCCTGATAGAAAACCGCAAACGCATCGTAGAAAATTCCTTAACAGAGGAGAAAGAGGGGTAAAAAATAGCTTGATTCTTATGAGTCTGTTCAAAACCTTCATGGCGAATTTGCAGCTTGTATTGTGTACGAGTTGAAAACATTGATGATGAAAATAACAGCTAATGACGGAGATGGCCTAAGATCGACAGGACCGATGGAAAATCAATATATTTTGATGGATTTTATGGTATAGAACAGTATGTGAGGACAAGCTGCAAGTAGATCATCGAAGATGAAGTAGAAATGTCAGTGACGAACGGCGAGGAGACGAGGATTCGGGGATTTTGAGGTGAATAGAAAAGACTGATGGTTGATGCTGAGCTTCTGTAGGCGTGGAAGCGATTGTCGACGTGGCCAGCGTCGGTGGTGGTGGAGGTGATGGCGGCGGCGGCACCGGCGCTGCCGCGTCGAGTTCGTTGTAATGGGGACGGCGCGAGGTCGTACGGGGCGCCAACGGTCGTCCGCGATGAGTAAGGTGCAGGTGGGCGCTTGGGTGTTTTTCCTTGGCGAGCGACGCGCGGCAACAGCGGCGGCAGTGCAGGAGGGGAGAATAAGAGAGGGAGGAGGAAGAGGAGAAGGAGTTGAACAAGAACGAGAAGGCTGCGCGTGCCTGTAGGGCGGCCGGGACCGGCCGGGCACGCCCATAGGCGGGCACGAGCACGGGGGCCACCGGCGATAGGCCGAGCCCGCGCCGCGCCGCGGATAGGCCTGCCCTAACGGTCTGGCGGCGGTTTGAATTTCACAGCTTCCCCCTCTCCTTCCCGCGCTGCCCAGCGCCACCCCTCACCCGCCGGACTGCGCGGCGCTCGCCGACCGTTAGCGCTGGAGTTCGAATCTGACACCGCGTCTGAGAACCTCCCAATGGCAGGGCTCGAACGCTGCGGGTCGCGGTTCGAGTCCCGGCACGGCCTCGCCCGAACGTTACGACGCGACGGTCGCTTCGGACGCCTCTGGCGGTCGTGGCTCTCGTTTTGTGGCGGCTGCAACCGCCGCCGTCGCGTCTCCGCCTTCGTCCCAGCCTCCGCCGCCGCCACCATCGCCTCCGCGCCAGCCGCGCTGTCGCACGGTCTTCTGTTCGGACTGACGCCAGTGGGACGGTCGTGGTTTTTATGATTTTTTCCTTCGCGACGCCGCCAGCTCCAATTGCTTTTACAATCCTGCCTTTGTTGAAGAAATAGTTTTTTGTAATTGAAGCTACCCCTCGAGCTCTTGGCCCTTTCTGAACGTTGGTCTCAGAACTAACACTGATAGTATCACTAGTACATCTACATTTGTAAGAATGTCACCTTACGGATTAAATGTCAAATCTTTGGGATTGTTGGGTTTAGGATAAACAGAACCACTAAATTTAATTTCTGAAAAATAAAAATATATATATTTTATTTATATTTATTTATTTAATTTTGTATGAGTTTCAGTATTGTAAAGTAAATACTTTCTAAACTCAAGTAGTTTAATTAAGAAATTTTGTATTATCAATATCATAATTAAAAATTATAATGCACTGATGAAAGGTGCATCTCTTCAAAACTATTTCTAATTTTGTGAGATTCACCAATTTTTTTCAGTCTATATATATTTAAAGAAAAAAGTAAACAAAATGAAAGTAAAATTCATTTTCAAAACTGATTTTGATTATTTTGGAAATGATTAGGAATCGTGTATTTTGGGTCATAAATTACCTTTTATGACATGATTTTTTGGGATATTCATATAGAGAGGGGGCAGGAGAAGCTCAGTGGTGAAACCAGGATTTCCCTGAGAAGGGGCACTGCAAGTGTAGTGTTCAGCCAACTTGTTTTCTTATAATTTTTCATATTTAAGTCTGACATAATTTTTATTTCTAAACTTATCGAAATTTTTAACATACACAGATGGAATATAGAATTATTTTCGCTAATAGCGAAAAAAATCATAATAAATAGTAGGAACTATAATTGAGAATTTGCTCCGCGAGCAATTGGGCTGCTCGTGCTCAGTGATTCAGCGAACCCCTGCAAAATTCCGTGGGGACATTACATTTTTATTCCGGGAAAATGAACTGAGAATAAATTTTCTTTGTTGCTCTTACTCGTAGAGTGGTTTTTCATCGACTAAATATGATCAATTGTACTGTTGACAGCGCGACACGATGCGACGTTCCGATGCACCGCGCCTGCTCCCGCACAGAGGCTACATGAGGTTGCCTCATGGAGAGATCCCATAGCGGCTTCTCATTATTCCCTCAATATTCCACTTACGACTCACTATTCGACTCAATATTCCACTTACTGCATCTTCTATAAAGATTACTGCGAAACATTTTTATGCAATTAAAGAAATATGTGGTTTGTAATAGTTGAAAGTTTCTCTTGTTTCAATTCAACGTTTTATTAAGAAACTTCATACTGGAGCTGTGTCGGGTATTTTGTTTTCTCCTCCTGATCGAAGGGCAGTGGGTCCCTTGGGTGTTCCTGGACGTGTGTGGCAGTGTGAGAGCACAGTTGTATCACTTTAACGATAAACGTTGCAGGAACACGTGCGTGAACGTACGTGCTATTGCAACGTAGATAATTTGTTTAACGTTTATTTATGTGTTCAAATAGTTTTCAAGAACAATAAATGCTCACTCCATTTTTAATATCATACATGCAAATCGCACTTGTACGTCGGTTGTCTATCACACACACATGAGAATTTGTGATTGCAAGGGGCTTGAATTATGATTGATGGATATTGCTCAGATATTGTACACAATCCGTGACCTTTCAAAAATGTATTTTGGTGTATGTTAAGAAAAATTAACAAATATGATAATTGAGAATAGTGTTATGACCTAATCTAAAATTACTACATGAACATCTTTTTAAAATGATAAATGAAATTAAGAACTTTAATTAGAAAGATGTTATATTTACGTTAAAAAAAAAGAAAGAAATAAAAATAAAAAAGCACAAGATTTTATAAAGTATATAGAAAAATAATCTACTTCAAATATAATTAATTATTTTATAAGTTATATGACTATAACCATTTGAGATTTGTTGTTAGACGGTGGGAGTGTTTCTTAGACGGTGGGAGTCGTGTTATTTTAACAACCCCTCTGTTGGGATTGTCCTGTGCGCGCGCCGCCCCAGCCATGTGCTCCACTGCAGAATAATATTTCTTTAATATTCACATACGGTGTGTGTGTTTATTTGTTTGTTTGTATACTCCTAAATTCATTTCTTAATTTGGATGTTGTAGAGAAAAATTCAGTTCAAAATAATTTTAAAATATTTTGTCTCCTCCTCTACCACCAACTCTTACGTTATCCATTTATCTTCGTATTTAATGTCTTTTGTATCACATTTTGATTTAGAAATTTTGATTATTTGTAATATTTTCTTAAAATAATTTAATAGTATACATACATTTTAATAGAAATATAAATCACATTTTGTTGAAATACTCCAGGAGCTGTCAAAACGGTTCATTGTTATAGTAATCTTTTTTAGTAAGCAGAGTTTACAAAGATGACAAATTCAAATATTCAAAGAAATTAATTGAACCTCTCAGAAATTCGCGCTACAGTAGTGTGATATTACATAAAATTTTCAATTATTTTTTTTACCTTGATTATTTACATTAACAAACATTACTTACAAGTGGGTTTCTAAGAAATCAATCAAATGACGTTAATATAAAAAAGGTTCTACGAAAGGTTCTATTTGTATATATTATTTTATGTGTTTAACGAGTAATTTTATTAAACACTAAAAAACAACCAATTTTAGCGTTTTAAAATCACCACGGAAATTATATTACTCATATTTAATCACTAAATACATTACTTAAAACTATTATTGAAATATATTTCCAAAACCTATTTGTAGTTGTCCGTAAATTTTGTTATTTGTTGAAATAAAATAACTCGTGTAGTTTCTTCATACAATTTTCACTTTTTTGGGGGGTGTGCGTATGTACGTTTCGGCATTGTCCCGGACCAAAAATTGTCTAATCATGACGGGTCGTTAGTAACTATGTATCAGAGAATAACATGCAATATTTCAAGGAACGTAGAAAACACTAAAGAAACAAATTATTAAAATCACAATAAGTTTTAGCGAAGTTTTTTAAAATGTTCGACATCTCGTCATTGGAGATTTGTAATTGAAAGTTCATTGTTTCTTTCACGCAGTTCCATTGGCACCGCTTGAAAATGTTTTCCTAATTTGTTTGTTTTTTCTCATTATTTTTGGATATTCGATAGCTTATATTCTTATAAATTTCCGTACGTTACATTTCACCGAAATATTTTAATGGTTTCAATGATTTTTTTTTCCAAATAATGCATTGCTCCATTTGCAAAGTAAATATATTTAACTATTGAATAAAAAAACACACACGAATTACACGGGAATTACTCTGATGGGAACATTTAATAATTCCACGCTGCTAAACAGCTGGAATAGGCTGAGAATTCTTACCTTAATTTTTACGAAAATGTAGCAGTAAGTGCAATAGTCAAAATAATAAACTTACTCAGTTGTGGGACCTATCCAATTCAGCAACTCTTAGGAGAAACGTTTGTGCTTTGCGACATTCTGTCAGTCATTTCATTTGTTTTCTTGTTTATTTATTTATTTATTTATTCAATTTTGTATTTGGTTTATTAGTAGAATACGTATACTATTTTAAGTCCGAATTGCGTCGTGGAATAATTGGTTTATAATATTTGTTATGATCAATGTTTACACTTGTACAATCTACTGTATTAGGGTTTTCAGTTAGTAAATGGTCCTTTTATAATAGAAAATAAGAAAAAAGACTCAGTATCTGACAATTGAAACAACACAAGCTTCTTAATTAATGTGTGCGTACTCTCAACCAATATTTCCAGTGTCCAGTCAATGCAGTTGTAGAAAAGAAGCCATTTCTAACAATGAAAACCTTCGAATCATTTATTCCAGCTGTTCCATATTTCGACCATCCTCATTTGTTCCATGTTTCGACTTTACAGCTATCATAATCATCAATCAGTACCATTGCCGAGAGATCACTGGGTTTGTTGCGGAAGTCAGAACATAATGCGACCGTACTGCCATGATGATATCACATTGTACATTATTTACCCATTTAACTGGTGTTTTTGGAATGGTTTGCTTAATATCTCGGTCAATGAAGAATTTTGATTTGATTGTGAACATTCGAATCATTTGTTCCAGCATTTTTCGACCTTGCAGTAGGCATAATCATCAATCAACACCATTTTCGATAAATCACTGGGTATGATGCGGAAGCCAGAATATGATGCAACTGCTCTCCCATGATGATATCACATTGTACATTATTTGCCCAATTTGCTGGTGGTTTTGAAATAGCTGCCAAAACATCCCGATCATTGAAGAATTTTGATTCTACAAATCTCCGCATCAACATAAGCAAGTGTTGTTAAAACATGCAGTAATCCTTTCTATATGAACTCTCTATATGTAATAATAATGATAATGTGTGATAAAATCGATAGATGTTTACCAGTTTTATACCATATATATATATATATATATATATATATATATATATATATATATATATAAAGTAAACATCTATCGATTTTTCTCGGTTCCTCTTTTCCAGCCTTTTCTATCCATTACATCTTCATCTGTCAGATTTGATCCCAAGTCTGTCTTAGCTCTTGCTACCGCTCTTTTAACTCTTCTATTGATATTACTATATGCTGTTCTATCTTTGGGGTCTCCTGAGCTTAGCCTTTTTTTATATTTCACTTTCTTCTCTTCGATCATTTGCTTCAAATCTTCATTCCACCAGTGTGTTTTTCTTTCCATTAGTTTGGGCTTCTCACCTAATGCTTCAAATGCTGCTTCATGAATTACTGTTATTTGTTCATATAGTACACTTGCTAACCGATTTACATTTATTTGCAATTTATTTGCCAATCTGAATTTATTTAGGAAACTAGTCGAGTCATTTTGTAAGCTATCCAACTGATATATTTTTGTGTTACATGGAAAATAAGTTTCTGGTATTTTGATCTTTTGGAAGTTAGGTTTGTGAAAAATAATAAATAAGAGCTCTAACTAAATAGTGGTCACTACAACATTCTGCACCTCTTAATACTCTTACGTCTTGACATTTCAGGTGTGTTCTCTGTCTTAATATCACGTACTCAATTATTGACTTAATATTCCTGGTAGGTTGTGTCCACTTATAATTATGGATATCTTTGTGTATATACAACCCATTCAAGATTTTAAAATCCATCTGACTACATAAATTTATTAATTTCTCTCCATTTTTATTACATACTTTTTCTTCATAGTTACCCACTATGTTATTATTATCCTGTTTACTTTCCGTTCGGGTATTTTAGTCCCCCATTATTAGAATTTCCTTACTTGAAGGAATATCTTCTAATATTGACATTAATTCATCTTCAAAAGAATCTTTTATAGATTCTGGTGCCTCTTCAGTTGGAGCATATGCTGATATAATTACCATAGTATGGCCAAATATATCTAACTCCACTGTTGACAATCACTCATTGATCTCATTCCAGGTTCTTGTATTTTTTTTTTGTTTTTTTTTTGTTTTGTTTTTTGTATTGCTACTGATATTCCACATTTAGCTCTATTATCTTTGTTTACACCACTATATATATGGATATATTTGCTCAATTTTTTTCCTTTCACTAACAATGTAAGAGCACAAAACCCACCAACATATCACGTTAAGTGGATTTTGTTAGAAAAAACAGTGATACGGGTAAGAAAAAGCCCCCATTCGTACAATATTCATCTCCATATGATATCTATCTATAAACCAATTTATGTTGATGCTGTTGTTATTTTCTAACCCGTATTACTGGTGAAAGTACGAATTAATTCGTAGAGAGGAAACAAATAAGCAAAATAGTGTAAAACAAATTATTGCGTGAGTAGAATATTTTCATGTGTCATTACAAGCACATTTTATATAAAATTTAGGTATTTAAAATAGTTTCAAATAAGCTACAAAAACTTATAAATAATTGGATCTTATCCATGTTCTTAAGTGAATCAATTAGGAGTCGTGAATCGCTACAAATGAGATATGTTCACTACTTTCAGTACGCTCTGAAGCTGAGGGTTTTGTGCTTAACACGAGTTGCTAGACGAAATTTATGGGGGAACAGAGGAGAGCTAAATGAGATGAGAATACACTTAACTCCTTTAAATGCAATTTTTTGATCATAAATTACTACTTGAAATGTCAATACAAAGTGTTCTCGTTGTAGGTTTTTAGCATTCTTCTTAGTGTTTGTACACAACTTTTAATTAATTTATTTAATGATGAAATAAACGCCATAAAATTTCATTGCAAACCGCCTGTGTAAGATACATTGATGTATCATTGCAGGTTGGAAATGCAAACTAACATATGAAGAATTAAGTTTTAATACATGATTCATAAAATAGTGTCTTTCAAGAATTAACGATTCCGTCATGTTTTGAATCGAGTTGCTAATCAGGATAATCTGGGATATCAAACGTTTTCACTGCTGTCTAAAGCTAGCATCGCCCAAACAACAAACACTACAAACCTATAGGGAAAATGAAATGCTAATTAATGCCTTAATGCAGAATTTTACGTTCTTTACTTACGTTCTTTAAAAAGAAATGACGTTGGTGCTACTAGCTCTAGTCGAGAGCATGTGAGGATTTTTCTAACCGTAGCTTTAGCCTGTTATCAGTATCAGATCATCAACCAACTATGCTGTTTAATTTTCGTACAGTGTGTTATCTAATTGTTACAGGTTTTTATTTCTCTACACCCATTTGAATGAATTTTACTTTCCCACATTGAATATTCAGCAGTATATATATATATATATATATATATATATATATATATATATATATATATATATATATATATATATGTATATACATAATGTACACAAATTCTACTCTACATACTAAGTATACGTTAATACGGTACATTCTAAGCCCTATTTATCAAACACACTGATCCTTTTTTCTTTGTTTTCTAAGAATCACCTCGCCTGAATATTATCTTGAGTATTCTACCTTGCTCACATTCCTCCTTCCTCAAAAACCAGACACCTCTAAAATATGTTCCCAATCTTCCTCTTCCATCTCACAGATCCTGTTTTCCTCCTCACTATATTTACTCGCTCTAGTTTCATTACCTGACCTATATCTTACTATCCTACATCTGTCACTTTTCGTACATGTACCATATAGCTGGGAATATCATGTATCAAAATAATTTTATATCATTAAAATTTGAATTCCTTATCTTTTCGTAATATTCAATAACTCTTCTGCAATAACTCATCTTTATCTTTTTGGATCGTAAATCCATCTCTTCTTCTCTTAACCTTGACACCTCCTCCAACGAATAACCTTAATTATTCCAAAAACTTTCCCTTTCCAAAACAGATTCCTCAGTTTGTATGCTTTTATCTATTTTACAACCGTTTATGCAGCCCTCTCCCTTGTTAAGTCAAATCCCTAAATGCTTATAATCGTTCACCGTTTCTACAATACTTCCTTTCCATATTATTTTCTCACACGTACTCTTCCTTCTGCTCTTTTTAAACTCTCTACCTTTGGTTTTATCCCTCTTTAATTCAAGTTTTCTATTATCTAAACATTTTTCTAATATTCCCATCATCTGATTTAAGTACTTGGCATTATCAGCCAATAATAATTACATATCATCAAAATAAGATCTAGACCAAATGTATAATTTACTAATCAATACTCACCATCCTGGCCCTTCCTTATCTTCTCTTCTAAACTTATCGTATGTAAATTGACAAGAATAGCACTCAATGGACAAAATGGCACAAATCGAAAATGTTCCATATGACTCATAATTTCGCGAACTCGTGTTGGGCGAACATCGTTCAAAGATATTTTGTACCGTATCACCCCCCAGCGTGTGCAAAATCTGTACCCAGGGGACAATACCATCGGTTTACAATTTTGTCATTAGTCACGTTCTAATCGCCTAAAGAATATAATCTCCAAATATTAAATGACAGAAAACCAAATTCATGAAATTTATACAATTACTGCTTTGTAATTGTAGTCAAACATTACAAATTATTTTCCCAGTAATCTTCAATTTCTGTACACCAATCTCGCAACTTGAAAATTGCAAATAATGTATACGCGAGTATTTATAACTGAATTAAAACAACCTTTTATGTGTCATTGTAAGGATTACCTCGAACAGCAATTAATATGACTCACTACAGAGCTGTCTATCAGACCAGTTAAGGATTTAAAAATAAAGATTAAATCATTAGACTCGCGAAATAATTGTAAGAACGGTATATTTAATAACTTTAAAATTTTGGTATACCATGGCTGTAACTAAGATACTCAAAATTTACATTGTGTACTGCATACAAGAAAAATGTTATGAACTCTTTCAAAATTTTTATTCAATCTTGAAGACATAATTTCAGAATAAGGCATACACAATAATGGACAGTCAACAAGCTTCATCTATGAAGCAGTTCGGAATTAGACATATTTTCGTATAATCTTAGTCTTAACTTATTCCAAAATATTGACTTTTCGTCCTTTCGTCGACACTTTGTGTGATACTATACCAATTGTCTATCAATTTTCCATAGAGTCCATAATAAAAATGTTCTTTACTTTATACTATCGTAGGAATATATTTTATTATGTGTAATTAAAACATCGTTCAAAATAAAAGGTGGACAGATTACCGTCGAGAGCATTTGTACACCAGCACTGCCTAGCGGATATTCAAGCGATATAACAATCACTTCAATATTTCTTCGAACCCGCTCTGCAGTGAAATTGGGAGAAAAATCCCGATTAAAAAAGAGGTAATGATTAAAACGTTTAATCACACCAAAATTCGTGAAGTGTAGAGCTGGAAAACCGATTACCTTTGTACCAAAAATGAATCCAATGTTATTTCTAGTTTAGTCTATGATTGGCAGGTTGAGTTCTTTATATGTCTGCATGGAAGTTGATACACGCAATTGATCCAAATAGATTCAAAACAACTGATAATTGATTTGATGAGTTTTGACATGTCACTACTTTCGGATGTTTGTTGGGGGTAACATGGTATTTATTTAATTTAATCCCCGCACTATCCTTATGTCACTGTTTCAATGATTAAGCAATTACTAGTGAACTTAGTTTCTAGTTTCAAGAAAAAAGATGATATGTCACATATCTCTGATCACATTTGAATGTGAATATCATATAGTAGGAGTGAAATCGTGCAACAAGATGTCGGGGGTGTCAAAGACAAAACTAGAGAAAATATATTTCGCACGTATGTTTAGTTTTATTTTATCAATTATTCAGAAGATTTTTTTTCATTTAAACGAAAATTATTATAACTTGTTATAAGAATAAAAGAGGATCTTCGAGGCATAAATACAAATACGATATTACGAATAAAATCTTTACCGAACTTTCATATGAAGAAGATTAATGTGTACAACAAGAACCAATAAAACTAATTGTAAAACAAACGAGAAAAAATAGTTAATGTGTGACAATTTATTTGAAATTAAAAGCAAGTTTGTGCATGGCACATTTTCATTTTTTATCCTTTTCTTTTTTAACACGTGCTCTTGGGTTTTTTATCACTACATTTTATTTTGTCAACCCATTTTCGGGTCACTTCTTCTAGTTGGAAAACACCGTCTTTGTTGAGGGTCAACCTAACAACCGTCAGTTGTAAAAATAAGGTAACCCTTCGCCAGAGAAGCAGATGCAACCAGCGCGGATCCCCTGCCGTGCATCACTTTCTCATTCGTGCCTCGCGTGGACCATACCCCCTTCCGTGCGCCGCATTTTACGATCGTCGCAAATAACGAACGCACGTCGCGCCGCCCCGCGCCGCCCCGCGCCGCCCCGCGCCGCCCCGCGCCGCCCCGCTGTCTGCGACCTGCTTTTAAGAGAGCGGCACGCGCACTTGGCGACGTAAATGACGGCGCGGTGGGGGTGGGCGAGCGCAGGCCATGGCCACGTTTCCCGCGCCGTCGAACGTCTGGCACGCCGCTCCACACCGCACCCCAACACTTACCGTCTAGCTCTTAAGCCCGGGCTGATACAGGCGGTTCCCTCGCTGACGGGCAGCCTGAGTTGTTTGGGTCCATCTAAGCTATGATGCATCTTTGGTGTTGAGTTCCTCGGGAGACACGGGATGGTTTCCTGATGTTGGACTCACTCTTCATTCATTATTTAAAGTGTTAACTGCAGTTAAAAATTGTTCCGACTCACCGAATAATTAATGTGTTCGTCCTGCTTGTCATATATTGATATTCCCAATCGATTTGAACGAAGTCGATGCTTTGGGATTTTCAAACTGATATTTTCCTTTTTGAGGGTTCTTTACATGAAACCTCAAGAACATTTTCAACATTTGTTCAATAATGTCCATCCTCAAGAATATTTGCAACATTTGTTCAATAATGACTCTTTATTAAACATTGTCCTCGGGTACGTAAAGAACGCTTAAGAGAATGGTGCAAGACTTACGTTCGTATACAAATATGGTGCTAGGCCCATTTTCGGCGAATTCTCCGTTTTGCGATAATTGCAAAAAGTAAAATTTCAAAACTACAACCCCGAGTTCGAAACTATGTGCATTTCCAGAGGGTGGAGGTAATGATCATAGCTAGGAAACTTGGAAGACCAGACTTCGAGTCTCGGTGCGGCAAAAATTTTGCTGGATGAAAACATTTCACCAGGTTTATGTAGTAGTTCAGGTGGTGGTGGTAGTATAATATATCGGAAATAATATAATGGAGCAGATATAAATAACGAGAAAGAACGTACATTTTAAGAATAAGTATCCTAAAATTGATTTCTACAGGCAATAATTTAAAATAAATATACCACAAATAAAATAAAGCATTGTTGAGCGCACACAAATATACATTCTGGGATAGGTATATTTACCATAAGGCAACCAGACAAAACTACACATGAAACATTAACATTACTATATAACAAATATTTTGGAGTGTTCATTTATGCGTTAAATGAAATTATTGAGCCTTGAATCGTCAACGCTACAATCATATTAATACTGGGCCTCAGCCAAAGTATTTCATTAGGAAGGCTGGTGACAAACCGACATGTAAAAATCCAACTTATTTACCAGTATGTGTGATAACTAGGGCTCGGATTCTGATGACCTATGAAATGACTTAAAAATAATAGAAAAATTACCTATAAAATCATTTAAAAGTAAAGCTTAAATAAACTAAATACTAAATGCTAATTGACCTAAATAAAAAAGTGTAAGAAAGTGTTTATTTATTCAATCAATTTTACATTTGAAATAAAATTAATTTATATAAAATTACCAGCAAATACCCGGCATACCTCTGTCTCTCTTTGTGCCCCTCTGTCTGCCTCTCTCTCTCTCTCTCTCCCTCTCTCTCTCTCTGAATGTGTCTCTCTTTGTTTCTCTCTCTGCCTGTGTCTCAGTTGTCTCTGTCTGCCTCTGTGTCTCTCTTTCACTCTCTTTGTTTCCCATCGTTTCTCTCTCTGCGTCTCTGCTTGACTGCCTCAGTCTGCATGTGCCTGTCTTTGTCTCTGCTGCCTCTATCTTTCTCTGTCTGCCTCTCTGTGGCTCTATCGTTCTGTCTTTCCATCTCGCTCTGTCTCTCTATCTCTCTTGTCCCTCTCTTGTTTCTCTCTCTCTCTCCCTTTACTCTGCCTGTTTCTCTTTCTGCGCCTCTGTCTCTGTATCTCTTGGTCTGTTTCTCTGTAACTCTCTCTCTTTCTCTCTCTGTCTCTCTCTCTCTCTCTCTCTCTCTCTCTGTGTGTGTGTGTGTGTGTGTGTGTGTGTGTGTGTGTGTGTGTCACTCTGAGTGAAGTGTTGCTTTGCGTAGTGTCTCACGCCATTTTTAATTTACACAGGAAAACGTATTTCGTAAATCGTGACTGCTAAGCCTTGTTTGCGATCTTCCTCAGTACCTTGTCGCTCCCACGAGTTGGTAATTACGAACAGTGTGGGAGTTATTAGACGAATGGACTCAAGAACTACCGCACCCGTACGATGTCCCCAATTTCGTTTCGCAAGCTTTCAGGTCCCCGGGGTTTCTCTGAAAAAACAAAAATTTTCTAGAAGGATTCGTGAGAAGATTGAAATATGTCTTGTTGTATTCGTGTTTTCGATTATAGATATTTAATTTTTTTCCATTTAGAAATGAAAAAGGTTCTTTTTTTAATCTTTTTCACTAGTTTTGAAACATTTCAACAATAATATTAACAAAAAGTCGTGAGGTAAGGAATACACGAACCTGAATACTATAAATAATATAACAGTTTGGAACGAATCGAAAGTGTAACACAACTGATATGTATATTTAAAATACTAAGGGTTTTTGTTTAGAACAAAATTGAGCTTGCTACTAAATATAGTGACTTCTTTCTTTTAATGAATGGTAGAGGGCTCTTGATTTATCTTCAAAAGCGCTCTTCTTTACTACTTTTATTAGAAATACACTAACTTTTTTTAAAAAAATGAATGTTTGTCTGTTATTTGATCATTGCCTCATTTTCAAGAGTGTAGTTGTAGTGTAGTTGTAGTGTCTTGGCAGGATATCCTTGCATCACGAGGTTGTAGTTGGCGAAGCGACGTTAACGAAGTTTTTTTAAGTTGAATTTTATAATGGAAAGCAAAGTGTATAAATGCAATGCCCGCAATGGCGCTTGACGAAAAATACTGTGATGCATTACATTTTAAGTTACGGTGCATTACAAGTTATCTTTATGAAATTTGCATGGTTGACATTTATGTACGTACAGATCCTGGTAGAAATATAAAAATATAAAACATTTCAATTTTATTTTAAGAAATATTTATCTCTGTGATCACAATGAATCGCGATTTTATTGTTCGGGAACTTGTGAACCTCCCTCACTTCTTAAGTTTTGGACAATTCATTCAGAACTGCATAAAACAGCATTTTTCGGGTTTCCGAATTTCCTTCTAGGCTTGAAAATGGAAGAAAAAAGCTTTTTTGACATCTGGACTATTTACGAAATATGGAAATCATGAGCATTTTTATCATAAGTGCGATCGACATGCCAAGCCAGTATATCTACAAACAAAAAGGGACGGTGGAGGTTGGCGCTGCCGTCAGCGCCGCGAAAGCGAAAGGGAAGTCGGCTGTGGCGCCGCGTCGCGTCGCGTCGCTACCCGTCGCGCGGGCCGCCTGCAAGTGCGCTCAGGCACCTGTGCGAGCGGCTCCCGTCGGCGCGGAATGCCGCCCGCCCCGGCGCAGCGCGGCGCAGCGCGACGGTGGCGGTGGCGGCGGCGGCCGCCCATTGAGGCTGGCGGGCGGGCGGACGGGGCGGGCAGTGGGCACGCGTTGGCGGCAGCCGCCTGCGATCAGATGCCTCGCGTCGACACACAAACGCGCGACTCCGCTCGCGCGACGCAACTCTCTCACGCGTTTTCTTCCTCTTGTGTTGCAGGTGAGTGCACAGGCGGCGGCGGCGGCGGCGGCGGCAGCGGCGACTTCCGGCGGCGGCTCCGCTCTGCCCCGCCCCTCCGCTCCGGTGAGTGAGGCAGGCGACCGCTGCGCCGCCTAATTGCTCAATAGAGCGACTGCATGCGCTGGCGTGTGGCGCGCGACCCGCGACGCGCGGTGGCAGGAATTCGGACGGAAGGGTAGACGTACACCAGTAATGTAGATAATTCAACATCTAGCGCCATTCCGTTGATGTAGATTTTATTTTTTGTTGTGTTTCTGTATTTATTGTGATTTCTTTCGTCGTTTGGAATTAAAAAAAACATATAGTATTTATTTTGCTACTTAGAATTAGATAGAAATTTTCCCGGTGGTAGCGTTTTCTAAATAGTTACTGCAAACACAATCAAAAATTATATTTCCATATTACTTATTACAAATTTACAAAATGAATGTTCTAGCCCTATCATGCAAAAGATAACATACTAATATAAAACAACAACAACAATAGTAATAATAATACTAATAATAATAATAATAATAATAATAATAATAATAATAATAATAATAATAATAATAATAATCTCCCATAATATTTCGTTAGTATATTCTTTTCCACCTAGTATACACCTTTTGCGACTTTCACACGCAACCAATCTTTACGAATGAGGTCTCTAAAGAAAGAGAATTTCACGGAGACGTGACGAATTGCCCTGTGCTGTTATAAATGTGCAGGATTTATGTGCTGTTATAAATGCGCAGTTAAAAAGCGCATTTAAATATTTATCTCAAATGCAACCTGCAATACTCTGACATTCATAGTTTAATAACTCCTAAACTAAGCATTATAGGGCTCCAAAATCTTTATTTTGAGCTCACAGTCCTCGGAGATAAGTTTTCACTCCATAATTTACAGAATGAGATGTTTGTGGAGATTTTATTACATTTTTTTTCAATTCGATGCTTCACGCTGCTACCGCAGCATACTTATTATATAGTTCCGTATTAAATACCCTCTGATAAATGACAATGTGTTGATCAGCGACTAGCATTCCCTGCGGCGACAAAGAAACACTTCGCCGGTTACATTCAATAATGCATTCATAATACAGATTCGTTCTGCTGTATACGACCGAAAAGAAAATGTTTATATATTTTATTATCTCGAATGTACCCAATTTTATTTTTAAGAAAATAAATTATTTAAATTAATTAATATTGTTCATTGGAATTTAATAATGTCTTGAGGAATAACTATTTCTTTACTTTTCATGAAAATTTCTAGAAACTTTATGTTAAAAAGTATCAAAATTACACAAATTAAAAACGAGATTCTAAATGCATGCGGAAGGGTTTATTGAGAGAAGAAAATGTCTACCTAGACAGGTAAACAAAAATTCAGGGTGGTTCTGATTGTTTATATTTTATTTAACAATATTTAAAATAATTTTCAAAATTACATTTCAACTATTTTCATTTTTTTAAATAATAAAATTTTAATATCCCAAATGCTGGAATTCAAATATTTTGTCTTGCTTTTTCCTTCCTGGAGTAATTCTTGTTGCTAAACTTCTACAAACAGTAAATTCTTACTCTCACAAAAGTTGTCAGACCTGTCTTCTTCACTTCACAACAACCACTCGCAAATTTGATGTCTGAGACTTCGTGTTATTACTGAGTAGCAATATTTTGATCAGCAATTAATTTTACATAATTTGTCATTAAAAGTGATTCACTTTTTGACAAATATTAATTAAAACTGACAGAACATACATACGTTTGAAGTACTTTTGAACATTTTCAAAGCAATAGACTCTTTTCTCATGTTTTCTTCTAGGCTCCCACTCAACAAGTTTTTATACTTTTCACAAGGCTGCAACTCCATAACTATCAAACAGAACCAAAAACATACTGCTTGGCATTCATTGCTACTAAATCCATATTTAATTCCTCCTCACTTATGTCTCCGCTAGGACTGGAGGTGAAGCATTTTTTTCCATGAAATGTGAGGCTGATATTTTATTTCGATTATTTATTCTCTGGGGCTCATATAAAAAACATATCAAGAAACAATCCTAATTACAATGCTTAACCTCTTCTTTAAAATGCAACTTCACAAAGAATTCATTGTACTTCATCAATGACCTCTGGAAAGCAAATCTGCGTTCACTTCACGGGTGTGGGCGTTAATTCCAGACGGTGTTGACTTTAGCTATCCATAGTTTTATTTTACGTCTACCAGGACCGCTAGCTATATGCGCGCGCATCTCTAAGTACCCCCCCCCCTCCAAAAAAAAAGGCTGGGCTACGCTACTGTGTGATACTAACCCACTGTTCAGGGACATGAAGAATATGCGATTCTCTGCGAAATTAAACTAATTACTCGATATTATATGCTATTAATTTACACGAGTTAAATAATATTGCAAAGTGTAGGGATGCACTGGCCCGATCCTGCCTTTTCCCATGGACAAATTTACATTGCCTTCTCAGGAATAAAAAGCTTTTCTAATGTTTTTTGCGACTATCAAGGAAAGCGAAAAGCTGTCGAGGAAGATTTTATAATTACACCAGACTTTTTAACACGCGAGAGTTCTTGCACGGCTACACTAATAATAATAATAATAATAATAATAATAATAATAGTAATAATAATAATATTAAGAAAAAGAATATAAAATAATTAATTTTTATGTTAAGACATTCTAAAATAATATAATTGTTTTATTTTACTTTGAAAGTTTTTGACATTAAGAGAGAAAATCACCCACACTCTTGCTTGTAATTCGTACCAATTTTGTGTTACTCTGTTTACAAATGAGTATATACCTACATCTGTTTTTGTTTTCTTTGCCGAATTTTCGAACTATGTATGACGGCTTTGACAATCTTGTCCTCACTTACCCCATGGGCATTTCTAAGAATTCAATATAAAGAACCTGAAAGAGGGATCTGGATGTGCTAGTACGGAAAAGGCAATGCATTTGGCAGAAGATATATTCATAATATAATAATAAATAAATAAATAAATAAATAAATAAATAAATAAATAAATAAATAAATAAATAAATAAATAAATAAATAAATGTTTCAATGTCCAGTGAGTAATCGTACAATGCACTTTCCATGTAATATTATGAGAAATGTATAGGCACATTAGTAATACATTGATTTTTTTAATAATTAGTAATTTATTGTAGACTACTGAATTCGTAAAAAATTCTATCATTTAAAATGAAGAGCGAAGGGGCATCCGAAATTGCGGGGATCAGTTCTCAATACATCCAATAAGCACATACTCGAGGTTCTATTAATTTGGTGGTCTCAAAAGAGTTCGTAATGCATAATGAAATTGATCGTAATGAAATTATTTACTTGCCAAAAAACTAGGTTTTTCACACACACACACACACGCGCATATATATATATATATATATATATATATATATATATATATATATATTGTTTCGAAATTCATATATTGCAGAATACTGTGAGAATAATTTCAGTAGTTTGTTAGCACCAGAATCCTGGTAGTCCATCTTCGTTGTCGTACTGAAACACTGTAAATTGTTTGAATAGGACATTGAATTATTATTAAAAAAATGACTAATAACACATCTTCAACACTTTACTACAGGATGTTTTTATGTGACTTGGTTTCGGAACCAAGTTATGAAACACTTAGAAAAACCATTATTTCGCATAGGTCTTACAATCAATACATTTATTCTACAGGGAACAAAATTTATTAAAATATAATGAAAAAAAAATAAATGCCAGAATTAACGACTTCTATTAATTACATGTACTACTGCATTCAGTTGCATCCGTTGCACTTTAAGTTGAAGATCCATTTCTATTAATGTACGCAACACCGAGAATTGTTATCTATGTAGGTATACAGATTCAGTTACTTTCACAATGTGGGTGCAAATTGTCAATAATAGACTTGAAAATGCAGACACTAAACACGTAAAGTTAACACATATTTAATTTACTTTAAATGTTATAATTAACCGAAGTTCAACGAATACACACGAACTGCACGGAAGAGTCTGCGCTTCTTATACTAGGATTTATTCAACAGTGCACTTGACGTAAATCAGCTGTTCACGATTTTATCCAATCAAGAACTCCGACGCCCCCATAGTGACGTCACTGTAGCGACATATAAGCTCCCGATTGGATGAAACCGCAACAGCTGATTTACGTCAACTGCAGACTAAAGAAATCGTGTTGTAGGATTGCGGGCTCTTGCCAAAGAGCATAAGAACTTGAGACAAGACACTCATTCCTCAATGTGAAACGAGATACACACAGGGGAGCAAGAAGCGGAGAGATGGTGGGGATTGAAGGGGTGTAGTAGAAAGAGAAAATACAATCTCCTTTGCCAATAGAAGCTAGAGTAAATATGTCTAACATTCTTGTTAGGATTTTTATAGTTTGTTAATTTTTGTTGTAAATACCGTAGAACATTTGTTCGAAATACTTGGGTAAGCAGTGCTTACCTTGCGTCTATGGAATACACGCCCCTGGTTAATACTAATTAAAAATCATTTCAAATTAAATGAATACATTCTACATTTTTTATTAGTAATTTTATAATTTAAAGTACTAACGTACTACTAATAACATCGACAATTTCCGAAGAGAACATAATTGAATTTCTGAGGTGAGCGGGACTGCTACACAGATGTTCTAAGAATGCATAATTTAAAAGAAATGTACAGTGCAGGTACAATTGCCTCACAGTGCCCCCATGAGGCATGATTACACCAAAATTTAAACAAAAGATAAAGTGAAATTTTAAAGTGTTTTTTGTCAGAAATGACTTACTTAAGGGCGGTGATTTATGTTCAGCAAAAGTCGTCGTGTATAACTACAACACTCGACGTGGTAATCATATTCATCAGGTAACAGTATCAACAACTCACTACAAAAAATTCACATACAATACATGTATGTTATTTTACAACTCCTTGCCAGATGACATTAAACAATTAAATTCGATACAAAAGTTTAATTCCCAAGTAAAATATTCCCTTTTGATCTTCTTTTAGAATATCATACAATTAACGTTGATGCATCCATGAATTATATCTATCGATGGGAAAATAGTTTTAAATTCAAGTACTTTTGGAGAATGCTCATTACGTGAGAATGTAAGAGAGACTGATTCAAGGGTGAGATAAGTCCCAAAATGTAGATAATAATTACTTGGACATTAATGACAATACAATGTTTACAAAATACAATAAATGAATACAGATATAATACATCATTCAAGCATAAGAACATACTGGTGTAAAATTTGATACGTGCATCTGTTTGTTTGTTAGTTTGTTTGCTTTGCCAATTGAAGTCAAATGTTCAACATATTTTTTTTTAAATTTATTATTAATCAAGACTATTCTAATTCGAGTATTTTAAATGTAAATATAAGGAATATCTAGAACGCCGTATTTTCCTTATTACTTCTATTTCACTATTTTTTAATGCTTTCAACTTTTAATTCATCTTTATATTACGTTACCCCTCTATTCCTTAGAGGAGAATTTTTCTCGTCAGTGGTATGGACACGGATAAAAATATATATCCCATGATTTTCGAATATCAATGAAGCCAATACCTGATAGGATCAGCAGTATCTCTTTATAGAATCTGAACCGCCGATAGTCTCAGAAGAATATTTATATGGTCCGATGCAGAGCATGAAATTCTGTTGCTGGTGACATTGACAGAACTTTGTCGTTCGCTGATTGAATAAAGGTTATTAGCACCTCTCATTTCACCGGCTCGCAAATTTGCTTTTTTTAGATATTCTCTTCGGTGATATTATGCAGTATGATTACAAATTTGACTCACCATTCAATAAGTTTTCGATATAATGCATTATAAACGAAAGGTCTTGTAGGCTTGTGAATAAAGTGCATGTAAATAAAACAACTTCTGGACGTTAAGAAACATCGAAAATCGCAGGCAAGCTTCTGTGTTGCATTGCGGCTTGCAAGTTGGAAAATGTAAAGTGCCACTAATCTAGTGTTTTAGATTCATTTTTTATTTTCTTAAAATTATTTTGATTTGTTTGTTCAAAATAGAGAATTTGATGTCATTCTGTTGGAATGTGCGCGCACATTTGAGATCAATTTTCTTTACCACCAACGAACTCTTCAAGCTGACTGGGCTTATTCAGTTTATTCCGAAATGAAGCTGCTTGCAAAAATCTTCAATGCAAGCAAGGCAATACCATGAAGAAAGCACGTTTGTGATATTTTGACTGATTGCCAAGGGACTTTCTCGAAACGACAATGAATAATTTATTTTTCTCGGCGTAACTGACCGTTTTCCAATATTCCTTTCAGAAAGTACAGAGCCGAGGAAGAGTCAAAGACCTTCATCTTATTAAGCCCCTAGGTAAGTGACATGAGGTTCGTTTATGTTTTCCTGTGCGCCAGTTTATGTGAGAGAAATGTCACGAATAACGTTCGCAATAATGTAAGTCTTGCGTCGAGCACATAGTATATTTTCCGAATTATGCAGATGTGATATTTGCACAGTGCAATTAATAAAATGGAATATATAGATAGTCCAAATTAAGAGTGAAGAGCATTTTAAAATTGACAACTTTTTTATACATGAAGCTAGCTTATTTCGGTAATTTTATGGGGTTTGGCCTAAAAGGTTGGTGTGAGATTATTCAATTCGATTTTACATTAGCATATCTGAGATTATTGTGTATGAATAGAAAAATTTCAGGTACATTTTTGACCATGAGCCTCCACTCTAGGCATTTTTGCTAAGCAAAAATAGCAAGGCAACATCAACATGCCTCCCAACATTAATTATCTATCTCATGCAGAAATGACTTACGGATACTCGTACATTGTATGTTAACCTTAATCATCATCACACTCATTAGCGTCATCGTCTAGAGCGATTTTTTCCCGTTACCAAGAAATCCTTTCTCCATCTACTTCTGGATCTACCTGTATCTCGAGTTCTAGGGAGTAGGAGGAGCATATTCGGTAGTAGTCTCAGTAGTCATCCGTTGGGTATGATCTCTCTCTCTTTCTCTCTCTCTTTCTCTTTCTATCTCTCTTTCTCTTTCTATCTCTCTTTCTTTCTCTCTCTCTCTCTTTCTCTCTCTCTCTCTCTCTCTCTTTCTCTCTATCTCTTTTTCTCTTTCTTTTTTTCTCTCTTTCTCTCTTTCTCTTTCTCTCTTTCTCTTTCTCTCTTTCTCTCTTTCTCTTTCTCTCTCTCTTTCTCTTTCTCTCTCTCTCTTTCTCTCTCTCTCGTGTCCATTTTGATTCGTTGGGCGCCATCGTCACCGCATCTGGGTCAGGACGGACCACGCAACCCCACCCACTCTCCAACTTCCCATCCCCGCCCCCGCAGCGCCGCAGATCGATGGCGGCTGGTGGTGACTCAGGGCAGATTGCACTGCATCTCCTCCCGCACATCCGCCCTTTCCAATTCTCTCCCCCCGCGGGCCCTCGGCGCTGGCTGTTGTTCTTTGCCCCGCCCCCGAGCGCGGCCCTTGAAACTGAACCCTCCGCTGAAGGCTCGTGGCGGCCCTTGCGAATATAAGCGTGCCTGCGCTAGGCTTCAGGCCGGCCGGGGAGTAGACTTGTTTTCTTCTTCTTCGTCGTATTACTCGTTCCTTTTTTATAATTACAATTGCAGAATTATGGGCAGTGCTTCGTCTCATTTTTTTACTTTCTAATTACAAAAGAAATGACGGTAATGTAATGAACTTGCTCTGGGGATTGTGCTTCTTTATCCGTTGAAGTAACTCAGACTCAGCAGTTCTTAATGTTGTTCGTTTTTTTTCATTCTCTGCCCTTTTATTTCTCTTCCCCTCTTATCCACTTCTTCTTACGACGGCCTCTACCGACAATTTCCTATAAAATTTTATTTTTAGAATCATTGTTTTTCCTGAGTATTTTGTGTTTCAGTGTGCGATTGTATGAATTTTCTCCTGTTACTTATCCAAATCATCTATTCTTTTTGTTTGTTGTCATATTAATTTCGCTCCTTTGCATATATAGAACCTGTATCTACCGAACTGTTCATTCTCGCCTTTCAATAGTTATACTTTGAGTTATCTCCCTTTATCTCTCCTCCTTTCTCTTCCTCTATTCTTCTCTCTTCCCCTCTCCTTTTTCTCTTTTTCTTTCCTCTTCTCATACCTTTTGTTTCTTTCTCCCTTCCCCTCTCTTTTCTCTCTCTCACTCCCTCTTTTAATCTCCAATCTCTGCCTTGTTATTTCACTCCGATTTTATGTTGATTATATTTTCATTTCCATTTTGATTATTGGGGTTTTCCCTGTTTGTGATTTCGTTACTTTTTCTGTCATCCCACGGCAATTGTTCTTCATTACAGGTCAAAATTTACTCATTGTCTTCCTCTTTTCTGAATTGATTTGCCTTTCTTCTTAATTTTTCTCGTCATCCCTGTCCTCATTTCTCTCTTCATATTCTTTTCTTCCTGTTTGCTTCTTTATTCCTTTAATTTTTTTCTGTATCCATTCTTTTATTTAATGTTTTTCTCTTTTCGCCTTGGATTTTTATTATCGCCCTCTTTTCCTTTTCGGGTCTTCTTCCACCCTCATCCTCCGCCTCTGGAGGTCGCGTGGAGGGACCTCAGGCATGCTCCGGTCGTTGTCGGCCGGCGGCGCCGCGGGCGGTCGTCAATGCTGGCGGGGCGCAGGTTTATCGGTGGTACCTGAAAGCTTTACGCGCCGTAATCGGGCCGGACATGCCCCGGCGACCTCCGCATCCACGGAGCACGTGCGCCGCCTCTCGCGGCCACGGAGAGGATTCTCTGCGACGAGTGCGAAACGGAACCAGCGGCGAACTCTAAAGGGCAGGAGGGGGGAAGACTAAAAGGCAGCCGTCGGAAACTTCGCCGCTTTGCGTCTCTGAAAGGAATTCTTGGCAATGTTGAGGCCTTTCATTCTTTCTCTCTCTCTCGCTCGCTCTCTCGCTCTCTTTCTCGCTCTCTTTCTCTCTCTTTCTCGCTCTCTTTCTCTCTCTCTTTCTCTCTCTCTTTCTCTCTCTCTTTCTCTCTCTCTCTTTCTCTCTCTCTTTCTCTCCCTTTTTTCTCTACCTTTTCTCTCTCCCTTTTCTCTCTTCCTTTTCTCTCTCCTTTTTTCTCTCTCTCCTTTTCTCTCTCTCCTTTTTTCTCTCTCCTTTTTTCTCTCTCCTTTTTTCTCTCTCCTTTTTTCTCTCTCCTTTTTTCTCTTTCTCTTTTCTCTCTCTTTTTCTCTCTTTCTCTTTCCTCTCTCTTTTTATCTCTTTCTCTTTTTTCTCTCTCTCTCTTTCCTCTCTCTCTCCAGACTCTTCCCCTTCATATGAGAAAGTAAATGAATTTACCTCGTCTGAGAGTAGGGAACGATTCTCAAGCGGCTTTCCTTTTAAGAATTTCTTAAACGGTTCTACTCGATACATTGCCAGCCAGAATTGTTTTACCCTAGCTAAACATATTATAATTTTTTCTTTAAAAATGTCAAACTCGCATTTGAAGAGATTCCAGTAGACTACCTTTACTGTGATTTCAGATAAAGTTTTGAAACAATTTTACACGGAACAGTTGACGGTAGATGTAGAAGCGCCTTAAATCTTGCTAATGATCGTCCACATACGCATCGTCAGGATGCTTGAAGGCTGAAGGAGAATTAATTTCATTATCACCTATTGTAATTTGAATCCAAGTGCGGGCTCTCGTATTCAAGATTTCATATTTTTCATATGGTTTAGGGTATGATGAATCTTTTAATTAAGTTGCTCTAATTAGATAAAGGAATTACGATGACATGCAGCTTTTGGATGGATCTACAAACTTTGATCGTGTATCTTTTGGATTAATGCAGTGTCGTTCTTCAATTGAAATGCTCTGGGCAACATATTAAACCAAACACATTAAAAATTAGTATTTTAGATTTTTCAATAAAAACTAACGTTATAATTCAAACTATATACAAAAGTGACCCTAGAATTTGAATATATTTATAGAAAGCAACAAGTTTATACACACACTGAGAAATGCCCCAATTTGCATACATTTTCTTCTTTTTTGGTTAATACCTTGTAAAGTACTGAAATCATGGTTATCTCTATGTTGCTTCGAACACTTTAATTGTCCATAAAACATTCGATATACCTGTAGATGGGTGTTCCCTGCGACCATAATGCAACCTGGATTACAATGGTTTTCATTGCATTCACAGCTTATTCGTGGCAATTAAGAAGGCAGGCGCATTCTAAGGGACGGAATTTGATTGATGAGCATTAGCGTCCGAACCCTAAACGCATCAAAACCTTGCCCTTGTCCCACTGGTTTCGCCACTCCACGCAAATTTATGGAGTGTCTCTCGCACTCCCGTCATTGAAATCCAGTGCAGCCACCCTCGCAGCAATGAATAGCCTCCGGAGCTGCCTCGTACATCACGCCGACGAATAGCTCCATAAGCGCAGCCCGAAGACGGACGCCGGGAAAAAATCGATCGAATGCTTCATAATCGAACCTCCTTTCCCCTCCCCCCCTGCAAGTGCAGCGTGCATTTGCTAATGACCTCATGGCTGTAGGTAAATGCACGCTCCGGCGGCAGCGTTAATGAACGAGCTCGTTAATAAACTTGCGGTCGCAGGCGCGGGCGCGAGCAGGAGGCTGGCGGGTGAGCTGGTGAGGTCTCGGAGGCTGATGGGCGCGTGCATGGCGGGTGGGATGGGATGGGAGTGGCGGAGAAGGACGAGAGAGCGAGATGCGAGTACGAATTGATAGGGCAGGTGGCAGAGAGATCTAGCCTTTTTTGTTATTTATTAGAGAAATGGCAAACGATTCATTATTTGAATTGATTTGAATTTGCCTTATTTTACGTGGCGAGACTCGGGCCATCAGGCCCGCTCTTCCGTCTGACCACGCAAATTTCGCTACGCTCCTTTCACCAACTAGCAGAGAAAGAAGGTATTTCTTGGGCGAGAAACAGGCGATTTTGAATTTAGTTCAGAGGCGTCATTTAGGCTTGAGGATCTTTTACATGCAAGTAAATCTACGAACATGGGACAGCCGGCTTTACTTCCCCTCCGAAGGAAGGCGTACGAAGAATTTGTTCGCCCTTAAAAACCCACGGCTTCGATCGGGTTTGAACCCAACTTGGGTACAACAGTCAGGTACACTAACCGTTACACCATCGCCGCCGCAACATTAACATGTGACTTTACCAGTAGCAAGCCCAGGTAATTTACATTTTTTTAAATCATGCATATCTGGACCTGAATGTCCGAGGGGGCTAGAGCGTGTGTCGACCCAGCGCCGCAGTCGGAAGGGTCGCGGATTCGTGACCCGCGGTGGGCATTGTTGTTTGCCCTCGACTCTCTGTAGTGTGTGTGTTTTCGCAGAAGGCCTTGTGAGTCTGCTGACCCAAGGTTAATAGGTGTCCCCAGGAGAGACCCCGTGGGTACTGGGCGCGGATTGTCGAAAATCGGTATCCCCTGAAGTTGGAAAAAGCCCCCGGGAAAAAAGTAGTATATCTTAGAATCATAATATCAGAAGGGGTGATAATTGACTTCTCCCTAAAAAAATTCTAGAGATCTATATTAAAGTTGGAACTAGAATTAGAATGATTGCTGAGCTATTAAAACGGGATAAAATGAATGGAGGAATTCATGCTGATATGATTGAATCATGAGTAGATCTCCTAACCTGTCATATGGTTCGACAGCCCGCTATGGGCTTTGGCCGACCAGTTGTGACCCAGCCTCTCGGCCATGAGATAAGAAGTTGGTGTGGTTAACACGAAGAACTCCCTTTACGGCTTTCCCATCGTCACACAGCAATAGATACTGGGACATTTGTAAGCAGTTATTATTTTGGCCCGGGCAGAAATCGAGCAAACTAACCAACGTATTACCAAGGGCCTACCATGAGTAGTTGAAATAATAAAAAAATCTAAACCCAAATTGTTGATGACCACAAAAATGCTTAAAGCACATATGCTAATATTCAGGAATATGTGTATTATTTACTCTCGAATTTAGATCATTAATTTTTTTCTACCCTTAATTTGTAAATAAATTACACTTTGCAAACCATACAGCTATGACCAATCAGTCACATTAATTTTGAAAATAATTTTACTTTCTTTCCAGAATCTAATTAATGTTGAATATTAAACACGACAATGTAAACGACAACGGGGCAGTCGCGGCCGCTGTTCTGACGAGTGAGCTGCGAGGAAACGGCCGCGGAGCCTGAATGAGGGAGATGCAGTCGCGGCTGGCGAGAGCGGGACGGGGTGACGGTGCAAATTTGGAACGAAAGGGCGAAACGGGGAGGGGAAAGTATCGACATTTTTTTTCCGCTTTGAGATTTTTTCAATGCATACCTTTTGCATATATTCACCAGAAGAGTGTATTAAAAACAGGATCAATCATAGTAAACAATAAGTTACATTAATTTGTATCCTGTTGTATTAAACAAGTTACATTCATTTGTATCTGTTTACATTAATTAAATTAATTGTAATTACGTATTGTTCATTATTTCCATAATTGTATCCTGGTGTATAACAAAAACAAATACAAGGTAATAAAAATAACAGCCAATAAATAAATTTACTTACAATAAATAAAGTTACATTAATTTTCACAAGTCATCGACTTACTGCCAGAAAATAGTTCCTTTTTCGAAAATTAAACTATGTTATATGTCATTCAAAAGGGACGCGAGAGGCGCTTTTCGCTGTGGGCTCAGTCAGAGGGGAGAGTGAAAGGATGGAGCACAGTGGACGTCAGGGTGAAACTTAGGGGAAGCGTTGACTGAAGGGGATTATTGTTGCGAAGGATGGCATGTCCTTCGAACCTAACTAGATACTCGGTTGCGATTATAACTCCACACGAACGTCAAAATTCTGGTAAGAACCTCTAAACCTACTCTTCAGATCCCCGAAAATATTTTTTCTACGGTGCTTGCTATCTTCGACTTGAAATGGAGATCAAAAGTAGAAAAAAAGGTTACAGCAAATCCTGTATGGCCAAATATCCCTTCTCTGCTACTTATTCTTCTGTTTTGTTATTTTTCTATCTTCTTTTATTCTTTTTTCGTCTTATTTCCCTTTCCTCCATTGGAGGTAAAAACTTTCCACTCGAGAGTTCCGGAAGCTGCGACGGCACTAAGAGGCGCACTCGCAAGTCGACGAGGGACGGGGAAGTAGGTGTCAGGGTAAAATGGTAGAGGAATGAAAAGGGTCTGTTTGTACTCAAGAACGATTAAGGATGTGTTTTTTGTACTTATCTCGATAACTCTGCTTCTGGATATTATATTCAAATCTTTTCTTCGAAACATTAGATTTATGTACATATATGTATAATATCGAATAGCTCACTTTCTCATTTTGTAAACAAATTACTCTTTTTGGAATTAGTTTTGCGGCGCCAAGGAAATGAAAAGGTACATACCAGTGCAGAACTTGTTTTATCTATCACCTGACAAAGACATAGCAAGAGCTAGGTGTGTCGATTCCATTTAAAATAAAAATTTCATAGTAACTACCACAATCAAAGTACGAAAATTATTAATTTTGGTAAAAATCACTAAATATATGGGGACTTGTAACCGAAATTGTAACAATGAATAAATAACATATAATATTCGTATCGGGACATGAAAACGAGCCCACTGAATGAAATATCAAACTATTATTGCCGATTCTGCGCGGGAATAACGAGAGTAGTCAACTTTTTCAAATCCATGTGAGTCCGAAATGAACTTTCAGACGAGTTAAGACCGGAAGAGGAGAGGAAGCGCAAAGCGCCGAGAGGGCTCCAGTGAGGATGCAATAGCACACACACTATAAAATCCATTGAAGTGCTTAACTCCAAACGTCAGTCGTTTGTAATGTGAACAGTGGGCGTATCTCAGAAACGACGGATGCAGAAAAGCTGAAATAATACAAAACTGAGAAAAGTGAACATATAAATGTACAATATACATTACCTTAATGAAAAAACTCACTCCGAGAATAAATTTATTTGAAGAATACATCTCCATCTTCAATTTTGTAGTTGTAGGAAGACACCCAAAAAGCTCAAAATTGAGTAATTTTCGAGAATTTAGAGTTAACCGAAAATCGGATCACTGCCACCTTTATAAGGGTATTTTACTTATTTTTACAAGAAATTTAAAGAAAACATTTGGAGTCGTTTTTGAGAAAATGTTAAAAATGTTCAGGGGGCTTCATGAAAAAGTATCCACTATTTTTTAAGGAAGTTTTTCAGAATCGCAACGCCTCGAGTCGTGTCACATTGACCAAGGAATATCCATTTTGGAAAAAATACTACGTAGCTTTTAGGCGTCAGTGTTCACGGCCAGCCGGCCGGACAAAGGTTTGGAAGAAGAAAAAAAAATCGGTATCACGGGACCCCCAGAACGTATACTTATATCTCGTATATCTCGTATATCTCGAAATCGACTTTACGTTTCTTTACATAACTTTCCCTACACTACGTACGTATAGGGAAACAAAAAGACTCCAAGATGCTTTTAGCGCGGTCCTACGTTCTTCGTTGCAGCCTAGGAACTAGCAGTACGGACATGGATACATTTAGGCCATAGGATTGCCCGTAGGTGTCGGGTGATTCGTTTGGGTTTGGCGAATGATCGCTGACCTGTCATGGCGGCAGCGCTGTGGGTGGTGGGGCGGGGGGAGGTGACCTTGCGACCCCGCGCTCCCGCTCCGCGACCGCTTGTGATTCACGCCACGCCCCCACCCCCCCCGGCCCCGCTCCAGCCGCGAGTGTTGTAGGCGGCGCGGTGCGATCCAACGGCCGGGCGCACCGGTTACGTGCCAGATGTGCAACACCGAGTTGTTCACGAATCTGGAGCGACCAAATTCAGTACGGGTCAGTGGTGGGACTTGAGCAGATGTTGTGGTTGTTGAGCGTAATGAAATTAAGCATACGCAACCTGAATTTAAAAAACAGTAATGAATATTATTTTTTCTTCTTTTCTCATTTTTCTTCTTTTTGTCTTCCTTGTTTTCCTTTTTGTTCTTCTTCTTTTTTCTCTTTTCTTCTCTCATTTTTATTATTCTTTTGTCCTTTTTCTTCTCTCTTTCCTCTTGTTCTTCTTTTCATTTTTCTTCCTTCCTTCTTCTCCGATTGCGGTGGAACGTAAGTCGAAATCTGACTTGACATTCGCGTACTGAGGTCTTTACCGATTTGATGAAGAATGGGGTCTGTTGGGATGGAGTCGTAATAATGGAAATTGAGAAAGAAAGGTTCGCGCCCATTTCGTGACCCGTTGTTCAAGATACTGCTCTGACATCCGTATGGAATTGATCGGAAAAACAACATCAGAGACTCTGGTGTCTGTGATACCATACTAACATAAAATAAAATAATTTATTTATGTTTCTAATTCCTTGTGGCGGCGTTTGTGGTCCACAGGGGTCGATTCCTAACCTCTTCCTTTTATCGGTAATCGGTATGTCCTCGTCTATTATAAAAGAAAGAGCAGTTTTCTGTGGTGATTACACGATAATTTTTTCAAAAACGAAATAATTATTATCTCAGATAATTGAAATTATTTTCGTAATAACAAATAAATAGTTTTTTAATAACAAATAAAACGTTTCAATAGAAACGAAACTCAAATGGAGAAAGAACATTACAGCTACTTTGTCACCTGCGTCAAGATAAGTGTAGTGAGAATGTTTTTGCTTCTATCATCGGAGACAAGTTCTTTTTCCTGTGAACTAACAGATTAGCTTCCGCTCTCAAACTTTGCGTAGGCTATCTTTAATGAGGTATCAGTATTGCATGTTTTAATTTTCTCAATTGACAGTACAATAAGCTTATCATTTACAACAGTTCTCATAACCTTTTTATGGAGGTGGAAGAGTTTACTTCTTTTAGGGAATTTGTGAAAAATGAACCAAAAGGTGTTTTCTGGACCTTACGATAGCCAGGGCCCAATATATCATTAAATGGATTATAAAGCAATGTACATGTTATCTCATTATTTCTAGGCTCAAAAATGTCGAAGACGGCTGCTATAGTGCGTAATCAATAATACAGTATACGCGTTTGCACTAAACACCACAATGACAAAATGTTTCATAATTCTCATCTTCAGATAAAATTTCATTCAAATCCATTACCTATAAATCTAATTATCGCAGATACGCGGCTCATCACCTCGTTTAATTTCGCCCCAACCCATCCCCCGCGCCTCCTTTCGCCCTTTTGTTCTCTTTTCCCGTCTCGCGTTCCTCGACAGTTCCAATTAACGCGGCCATCAGGCGGCGCGCGCATCTCCAGTTCGACCCTCACACGCGGCGGAACGGCGCGGCGTGGCGCCGCGTCCGCGCGTAATGGAACGGCTGGCCGCGTGGGCGAGCGGGGCACCAATTACCCGCGGTGACAGTCGCCACGTAATTGGAAATAAAACGCCTCCGCCGCCGTCGCGGCAGCCTCTGACCTCGCCCTTGTTGCGCACGTCCCCATCACACGCCGGCGCCGGGTAATATAGACAATGCAGTAGATGTCATGTGGCCATAAAGCTGGCTGGCATACTACAGCGGATCCAAAAGAAGCCGACACTGGCAGCGGGACACAAACGAGACGGACTGTGTATGTACTCGAGTGGGTGGGTTGGTTTCGGAGCGACATTTTTCAGCCGACGTCGACAGGCACGTAATTCAAAGCGTTAGTTCTTCGAAACAGTAGATTTATGAACAGAAATGTATAATATCGAATAGAACTTACTTTCTCATTTTACAAACAAATTACTCTTTTGTTTTTGTTTTTACGGCGCCAAGGAAATTCAAAGGTACACACCAGTGCAGAACTTGTGTGACGAAGAATTCAAAGATCAATGAATGGTGATATGTGTAATATTCATGTAATAGATATGAACTGTGTTTTGTTTGCTAGAACTGGCAAAGGCTACATAAACGAATAGTGTATAGTGATATGTACAAAACTCGTATAATAGAAATAATCTGTGTTTTTATTTGAAAATTATTAGGGGTTTAACGCCGTGTTGTAGTCCGTAGGGAAGCGGGTGACTTTGTAATTTGGAAACTTTTTCAGCTGAAGTTGACGCGCACTTTATTCAAGGTCTAAATCAAGATATAGTGCAATATTAGATACACATTATGTAATATATCTCGTGTTCTTCTCTTCGTTTAAAATTATTGATTTGGCTTATTTTACTCTTTGTCTTAGAGTTGCAATTATTATGTATATTTTAAAATATTAAATATTAATAATAATGATATTTTGCTGAGCCTATAATTAACTTATAATTATTGCGGAAGTAGTTAGGTAAAGCTTTTATTTTTATTCAATGTCATCTGACTATAATTTAAAGTTGGTTGAACACTAATTTTCGAGAAACCTATAAGCGCCTACAATTTCGAAATGAACCTCTAATCCTAAAAACAAATGTTGTTTTCATTACAGTTGTCTCCCTCAAAGAATAAATTCCTCAACACGAAGAGCGAATTTTAACGATACTGCCTTGACTAAAGGTTGGATAATTCAGATTCACAACATCATCGTTATCTGTATTACTCGAAAAAGATGTGTTACATCGAAAGTTAAATTAGTTAAACTTGTGAAATGCGGGTCTCTTAGGTAAAGTATAATATTGCAAAAACCGAGTTGTAATATTTTACTAAACATAACATTTTAAGAATAATTTATAACAAAATATTATACAATCAAGAATTAACGCTGTAACATTTTCAAAACAGAAGAGATTTATGATAGAGTTATTTTGCTACTTTTAGAATAAGTAAACCATAGTATAATATACATATATATGTTGGGAACGGAATGTATTGTAATAAAAAAGTTAAAACATGTTCATATATGTGTATCTATTTTTCCAAAATGTGTAAGGAAAAAAATACAAATTAAAAAAAAAGTTTCAGATTTTAAAATTCCTCTCTATAACCAATTTACGAGCACATACCATCTGCGATCGTCGTATCATGGATTTGGAGAGAATGAAAGAAAGTTCTTCCTTTACAGAAGTAATGGTACAGTGGTTTCTTTCGACATATAAAATGCGTTCGTCCTATGTACGCTGTTATGAGGAAATGGTGTTCTAGTGATTAGTGTAGTACCTTGCTGTCCAAGATGGATCCCTCAGGTGAGGGTGGGGGGTTGAATACAGATATGTTGTTTCTTAAATATATGTATTGACATGAAACTCTGTTCCCTATATATAAGTACTAGGCACAATAAGATTAATACATTCATAAATTTTTAACAAAATATCCTTTATGTTCAAGTGCAATAGTTCAGATAAAAATTAAACCAATTTCATGGACCTATAAGAGACATAATCCATTGTTTTTCTAAGCTAAGTAAATTTGAAAAATAATACATTTTCTTGCTAAATAATACATTTTCTTCTACTACATTTTCTTATATTCGTTTTCCAATTGGCATTAACGTTTGCTTTCCACTAACTACTTACAACTTGTAGATTACATTTCATTTAAATTTTTAGTAACATTACTTTTTAGTACTTTTACTATTACTATATTACTTTTAATACATTACTCTGTATACTTGTGACATGTGGTTAGGCGGAAAAGTGGGCCTGATGGCCCGAGCCTCGCCATATTACTAAAGGCATATTATTATTATTATTATTATTATTATTATTATTATTATTATTATTATTATTATTATTATTATTATTATTATCCAATTATCACTACCAGTACTAGACTTACCACCACTATCTCCACCCTCACCTTCACAACACTAGCCACCTAATCATCACCAGCACCTGCTCTTTAATCCGACACCGCCGCGCTTCCATCGCACCGCCTCTTCACATGTCTCCCCATGACGCGTCCGCGACGCGTGAGCGGGCAGGCGCGGTTCTGGAAGCGTCGGCGCGCGGCCGGGCGGGGTCTGCGTCGGAATTCCGGATGAGCCAGCGCCGCCGGTCCAGATCTTATTCCGGGAAGCTGCGCCAAGCGCGAGCGCGTGGGCGAGGTCGACGCGACTGCCCCGACGGGCGCTGGACTCAGGGCGAACTCGCGCCCGCTCCGCTCGCTGTCGCGCGCCCACACGCCAGCCGATCGCCGTTCCTCAATCGCGGCCGTCTCTCGCTTGCTCTTGCACGCGCTACCAACTGTCCGTGTATTTTCGCGCCCCAGTCCCATCCCCGGACCCGTCATTCCCGTCCACTGCCCGCCACTGCCCTACGCTCGCACCCGTCCGCCTCCTCCCGTCGTCGCTCCCGTCCGCTGCCCGTCCGCTCGCCCTCCGTCTCGCCCCGTCCGCTCCCCGTTCGCTCGCCCCGTTCGCTCGCCGCCCCGCCGGTCGTCGCCGTCCACTCGTCCCGCCCCACTCTCCCGCCCCACACGCCCCCCACTCCGCCCCGCACTCGCCGCCGCCACTCGCGCCCCGCCACTCGCCCCGCCCACTCCGCCGCCCACTCGCACGCGCCATCTCGCCCCGCCACTCGGCCCCGCCCACTGCCCGCGCCACTCGCCCCGCCACTCGCCGCCATCACTCTGCACCACCACCCGCCCACTCGCCCCGCCCACTGGTCACCGCCACCTGATCGCAGTAGAACTAGAATCGTGGAAAAACAGCCGTTTTTTAGGAGAAACTTGAATTGCCGATAAATCACACTACACTAAACTAGTAGAGTACTGTACTTACACGAATTGTCGAGTTCACGGAACCCTTCACAATCGAACTAAATTTATCCCGGGAGGTAGCGCTGTCTCATCGCCCCCCACTGGAATGAGAGATCCATCGCTGATCTATAAGTGTAGGTGTGGGGATTCCCGCCTCCAGGTACTTCCTCCATTCAGGAAGTGCTGCAGCAGTGTGTGTGAGTGAATGTAAGGGGTGAGAATAGATCAAGGAAAGGGATGGAAAGATCGCGCGCGGTGCATGAAAATGCTTGTCAAATTATTTTCATTTACGAAAATGAAAAAAAAAATGTAGTTGTAAGGGTCATGTGAAACTGCTTCATTTCGGTTTTCACATTATTGAACGTTAAAAGTATGACACAAATACAGCGAAGTTGAATTAAAAATAAGTTTCCCGTGCCTAATTTTCATTCTCAAAATTTATGTTGAAAGGCGTGATCATGATTACTCAGGTGGACGTATTTTTAATTAGACGTTCCTCTCAGATGCTAATATAAACTATCAGAATCGAGGAAGACAAAACGGTAAATGGCTAATCAAATTGCATCACGTGAGTCATAAATATTGGTAGAGGATCTCCTTAGACCTATTCCTACCGATAAAAAATGTTCAAATATGAAGGTGGATTTGAAATTAATGTACAAAAATATTTTTTGACAGGATCGTATAACTTGTTAAATTTTAGATATTATGTTAATTGCAATCAGTGATTGTTACGAAACTAAAGCGAATAATTATTCTTTCATAAACGTAGAGATAAATTATGAAGGGAAATCATGTGGATGGCTAGCATACGTTTTAATAGGCAAACGACGGCTCGATGTTTATTCAAATGATCCTCAATAGAATTAATGAATCGCCAACTACGCATGTCGAACGGTATTTCAATTTCCAGGCAACGCTACCCCGGCGTAAAATTGCTTAATTACTCGAACCAAATAATGCGAGGGGATTAAGCTCGAAATCCATATCCTTTGCTATATTTGAGGCACTCACCAAATCATACATCGGAAACTCATTTAATAATTTTAATTAAATAATTTAATTATTTGAGTTTGTTCCGATGATGACTAATATTTTTATACACAGATAATCTAACGAGAGATTACTGGGATACTGCAAGCGAGATACAGTATCTGCTTCTCGCTAGCGGGTTACATGTCACTTGGAATATATTATTTTGAGAGGAACCACGTTGAAATGAAGGATGACGTATTAAATCCCTTTCATATCGCCATTCTGTAGAATTAATCTTATAATCGTACATCAGAGTATTTACATTTAAGCAATTTGTTAAGACGAATGCAAATTCAAAAATCTCTACATTAATCATATGCATTTATTAGTTCTAAGACTCAATGTAATAATATATTCAACGCAGTGTAATAACTATCAAAAAATGTAATAAGTGACAATATTTTAAACGCTTATTAAATAATTTATTACGTGGTTTTGATAAACAATCATATTTTTAGTTTCCAAAAATCTGAGATTGCTAGATAAAAGCGGAAATCATACAGTTAATGAAATACGTGTATGTATGGAATATTTGGAAATCGTTGAGTGGTAACAATGACAATAATCTTACGTTATGTAAGTTAAAAATTAAATATTCTTATGTATTTTATGATTCATACTTTGCGGTTCAATACGTTTGGGGTTGTAAGTTCTTGCGGATAGGATTATGTACGTCCATAGATCGCAGTTTAAGGTTTAACACTAACGTCATTATTACCTCGCTATCATCATCGTGCACATTTTCTGAGAGATAAACATCTTTCTGTATATTCTTGCATTACGCAACCTATTCTATTAATTTTGCCGCCTGGTGCAATTACGAGTGAAACGAGCTGGCGAAACCTTGTTCAGCTCCATCTGCCCAACAAAGCAGCACCGAAACGAAAAGCAGATGCGCTTCCTACTCGCTCGTGCCAGCGGGGCTGCTCGCGGTTAAAAAATATCGCGTGCGTCCAAAACAATGCGGAGTTCCGAGTAAAGAAGTGGCGCGGTCGACTCCGTTTTTAGATGGGCTTTGCGCCCTTTTTTTTTAACCAAGTTCGCAACATATGTTCCGGTTGTAACTCTCGAAAGAAATAGACCGACGACATGTGTGCCTTTCCTCGGAGTGGCGGAGGAAAGTTTTCATCTTCTCGTCTGCCGTGGGCGGCAGGAGAAGGGAGGTTTCCGACACGCGGCAGCATAGCAAAGAAAACACGGCGTGAGGAGGCGCCTGACACATCAAAAGACAAATTGGCAACTTCATCTTTCGGAAGCTTGTTTCGGGATTTATTGATGGATTCGGAGATAAAGTGCCTCGGGAACAAGAAAACTTGCTCAGAGCGGCTGACTTTTCTCATTCTCGGCGGTGTTGGCTGGCCTCGCTTCCACGTCTGCATTTCCGCGCGGGTGTCGGTAAGCCCGGCCGAAACAAAACAAAAATAGGCTTCTGGGAAGCGAAGAAAAGTGCTCTTGTGAAAAAGTAGTACTCCCTGATGCGTGTTTCTGAATGTTTTTACAACAAAACTTCAAGGTGTTCAGTATTGTTAGGAATCTGTTATGTACTTTCGAAATTTGTTAAAATTTTTCGTTGGTTTATTATTATTATTATTATTATTATTACTATTATTATTATTATTACTATTATTATTACTATTATTTTATAATTTTTTTAGAACGAACACGAGAAGATTGAGCCACGGCATTAACCCAGTGGCCCTTTGAAACTCTGCATACGATTCATGTATTATTCCCCGTGGTCAAAATATAAACAAGTAAATCATTCAGAACTGTTGAATCAGTTCACTCTAAATATTTGAACCGCGTGTTGTAGTACGTACAGAAAAAATAATTACAATGCAGTGAAATTCTATTCTATGCAAAAATTCACTGAATACATCACATTATATCTATTACATAATTATTTGATTATTTAACATTAAAATCGCCTCAATATTTCAATAATAGTAATAATAATTGTAATAATAATAATAGTAATAATAATAATAATAATAATAATAATAATAATAATAATAATAATAATAATAAGAAGAAGAAGAAGAAGAAGAAGAAGAAGAAGAAGAATCATCTTGATATAATTTTATTTATAAGAGATCATGTTATCTGATGTATCAAATTGTACAACAATTTCATACAATATAATACGTAAGTCATACAATTAAAATTGGGAGTGGGCATGTAAATACAATATTAATTTACTATTAATTTGTATTTTGACCCATAATTCACGATGCACTATTTACCCTAATCGACTGCCAATCGACAGAACCATTTTATTTTATCACATCAAACACCTGAGTACCGGAAAAGGGCATTGATGTAAATATGAAAAAATGAGGGTAGTGACTTATGAAGACATAAAGAAATTTTCTGAAAAAAATGATGATGGTAAAAAAAAACTGGAAAGCAAACTGAAAGTTGGTAAGACTGTCAAGAAGGTCTAACGAGGCTCCTATGACTCCTGTGAAATGACCTGAAAACCCGTGATGCGCCGTCTGACAGGCCTAACGTACCGCCGCAACAAAAAGTAACCTTTTAGCAGAGGCCCGTGTGCGACCTCCCCTCGACCCTGATGCATCAGGCGGCGCGGCGGCTGCTTTGGCTTTGCGACCCCACCGGCGGCATCCCCCCCCCTGAGAGGCCGTGTTTTTGCGAGGAAAGGTCGTAAGTATTTGGCTCGGGAAAAAACAAAGAGCTGGCGAACACGGCGGCGCTTCGTCTGACAACCAGATGGCCGGGGCGGCGGAGGCGGGAGGGGATGCGGGTGCCCGGGGCGTGGAGGGTGGGGTTGGGTGGGGAGGGTCATGGTCCTGTTAGTGGCGGAGACGGCGGGAGTGATAGAAGTGACACTGGTGGTGATACTTCTCGATTGATTGATTAGTGGTTCCGAGCGTGGCAACTGCGAAGGCTATTAGTCCCGAAAGTGTAGTGCATTTTTGTCGATAGTAACCTTTCGTCGATGAATGACGAGATGCGTCGCCAACCTACATCGTTCTGCGGTAATACTCCACAAACAGGTGTCTCCCACCGGCATGACACAGCCCCAGCCGGCACAAGTTCTAAGCTCCCGACCGATCTCCCGGTATATGAGGTTTAGTAGTGTATTTAAGAATAAATGTGTGTAAGTAAGGGGTGAAATAGAGCAAGGAAGAGGAAGGAAAGATTGCGCGCGGTCCGTGGCCCGTTTCTTAGGGTACTGCACCGGCATTCGCCTGGTGTTGATCGGAGAAGCCACGGAAAACTTACCGCCGGTGGAGGCGCTGTCGATTGGGAAGGCGGCGGTCGGCAGTGGCGGCGTATGGCGGGCGGGGTTTGTGTTGGCACCTGGGAGAGTGGCAGTGGATCTGGTGAGGTTGATGGTGAAGCAGCATTGGAGATAATAGAGGTGGCGGCGGTGTCGCGAAGGCTATGGTAGCAAGGGCGGTGAGGTACTGGTAGCGTCGATGCTGTAGTGGCGGCAGCTCTAAAGCTGCAGCGATGGTCACGGCGGTGGTTGAGTGGTGGTCGTGGCAGCCGGTGGCGGCGGTAGCAACAGAGGCAGGGCGGCGTCGGGGCGCTCCGTCCGTCGTGTTTCGTTATCTGGCAGACAGGCTTGTTAGCGATTTCTCAAGGGCGAGGAGCTACAGCGGCGCTGGGTTTCTCCACGGCCAGCGACCAGGGGCGGTTTCAAAAGTTTTTTTGCAGGCGACATGCTCCATCGTAATGTGTCTGTCCTGAGCGAGCTGAGCATGCAGGGAGGATTTTTGTGGCGGTGAAGAAAAACGCGTCTTGAAATTGATGTGAAATATAATATAGAATAATTGTGTAAATAATATGGTAGAATAGTATAGTAGAATCGTATAATATATAATAATTGTATAATGGTTTCATCTAAACCATAAAGGACGATAATTTGTCAGTGAAACTACAAATACTAGGCTTGCAAAACTCTTATTGGGCCATTGTGACTGTTGTGGCACTCTTCTGTAAAGGCTTGCAATTCCTTGCTTTTCTATCATATCTGTCAGCCACAAAGAAATTCGATAATCATTAACTACTTCGTGTTTACCAGCATTAGTTCGTCTGCCAATCGGGAAATGGGATGTAGACAATTTATATTGTTTCAGAGTCTTATTATTCAAAAATGAGAAAGGAGCAAACTAAGTTCGGTAGTACTGCTTAGTTAGTTTCTGAAATACAGGCCAATTTTCACTCTGATTTGAAAGTATTATGATAGTCACATGATTGTTACACAGTGCTACCAACATCATTTTTGTTACAAGCACCAAGGTGAGACTTTCCTGGCGCACTGTATTAATGAAACAACATTGAAAAAATACAAAAAGAGATAACGTGCAATGCATCTCGTACATTTGTGATACAAGGGGACTCGTGGCTTGAAACCTATAGTATAAGTCTTCAAGTGTTCGGTTCTGGGTTTGATTTCCGGCCAATTCATGTGGAATTTCTGGTGAACAAAGCAAGTTTGACAGGATTTATCGGCGTTTTTCCCTATCGCAACTCACTCTTCTGAAATTGTCACTTCACACACAAAATTATGTATATGCAAGGTGTACTAAATGCCAGCAGCCAATATTATGGACTACTTCCTGTTCCATGGGATTCCGCCACAGGCGCATTGATATTCAGCCGGGTAATTTATTATTCCGGTTGCCCCTGTCCCCTCGGTGGCTCGCATCGGGCTCAAATGCAACCGCAGGCCTTTTGGCCGGGCCGCCGCGCCGTTGACCGCTGCCGCCACTGCGGGCCGCAAGGTCGCCGGTCGTGTTTATAAACAGCGGCACTCGAGCAGCAGCCGGCGCCTTCAAAGGCGGAGCGGGCCACGCGCTCCCGCCCCCGCCCCCGCCC
>BOPP01000020.1:9440648-9454734 GCA_017312745.1 Gryllus bimaculatus
GCAAATCTTCCGAGGTGTGTCAGCCAACGGAAGGCAGCAAAAAGAGTCCTCATTATATTATTATCGCGATTGATCTGAAATGGGGGCGTCATCCTTTCGCTGCCCGCGGCCATTACCCGTCGGCACACGAGCGGGCCAACGCATGCGGCATAGATAGATCAGCATAATAGGTAAGAATGATATCGAGAGAGGAGAGAGAGACGGGGAGTATAATGCAAGAGAGTCAGACAAAAGAGAATTTGAATGAATGGCAAAAAAAAGGAAACGATTTGAAAAAAATGACGGTGAGAGAATGAAAAAAACGCACGGAGTTAGATGGCACAAGCGAGGGAATACAATAGACATAGCGAGCGTGTAGGCGACAACAATGTAGCCAGAGGATGGAGGGCTCGACGCTGGAGAAGGTGGGACACAGGGTTGTAGTCGCTGTTGCACTGCACAATACCGGTCTTATGCGCAAGTATATTAAATGTTTATGACCTGAGGTTGTCAACAAAGGGCTACTGTATCTATATAAAACCGTAAGACGTGAATAGACTCTAGACAAACTTATTTCATCGATAGAGAAAGCGGGGTAGAGATGGGGTGTTCTTGATCGTGGGGATTGGTAAATTGGCGCCCAGCTACAAGTCTCTGGGAATTTCCCAGTCAAGTATTCTCACAGCCGGCCACCGTCATTCGGACAAGCTCTAAGCTACCCGACATGCCTCCGATATGGTAGTAGGCATGTAGTGTTAGTGGTAAGATAAAAAGATTATGAATGTGTCGAAGGAAAAGGGGAATTAAATGGATCGTTAGGATCATAGCCGCGTTGTTCGGGATAATTGATAAAGCAGACGAGCTAGGTATGAATGGGGGCGAAGTGAAAAGTGGCCATCGTGGTGAGCGGTGTAGCAGGGTGGGCGGGTGTGGGGAAGTTCATCGCGGATTTGGTGGCGGAGGTGAGATGCGGCAGGCATAGCGAAACGGCGAGTAGGTGGTGCGGCGCAGAGATATGGTGACAGTGACAGCGACGGCGGACGTGGGTAAGGACAGCGACAGCCGACATGCGACAGGCGACGTGCGGATCGGCGAACAGGCGACAGCGACAGCCGGGAAAGGAGGGTAAGAAGACAGCAGACAGCGACGGCGTAAAGGACAGTCGACAGAGCGACGACGCGGAAGGACATGCAGCCGGCGAACGGACGGGGCGGGCGACGGCGAGAGCGCGGCGAGGCGGACGGCGGACGGCGAGGCCGACGGCGACGGCGACGGGCGGACGGGAGGGACGGCGCGACGGCGACGGCGACGGCGAGGCGGAACGGCAGATCGAGCGGGGACGGCGACGGCGACGGCGACGGGACGGGACGGCGAGGGGAGGTGTTGGGAGGGGGACGGCTCGGGCGTCGGGGCGTGTGACGGCGCAGGGTTCTGCTGAAATGGTGGGGCGGGGTACGGGCGGGGACGGGGGGGGAGGAGGGCGGGGGCGGCGTAGGCTGTTGGCGCGTTCCGGCAGCCGGCGCCCATCCGTCAAGAGCGCGCTCCCGCGCCGGGGTCGTTACCGTCCTCAAAAGCGCGCGCGCGCCGCCCCCGCCGCCTGCGCCTCGCGCTTCTGCCGCGGCCTCCTGGAATATCCTCATCAGCGGATGCGCAGTAATGGCGCTCGGGGACGGGCACCTGTCTCTAGAAAGGGATGAGGTAATGGCAGCTCGCTTGGTTGGGTAATATCAACCAGTTTTATATTTTCCCCTGTAGCTACAGGGATTCGTTCATTTGAAGCTCTGACAATACTGAGGAGAGTCAATTAATGCTTAATTGCCATGTTAATGCGAAAATACTGCAAATGCCATTTTGAAATCTCCATGAGATTGCAGTTGAAACTACAATGTTTTTGGCCGTTATTTCTAGCTTACATAATTCAGAACAAAGTTCCAAGGAAATTATTTCCAAAGTCAATTCAAAGTATGTAAACAAATACAATAATACAGCAAAATAATACCCCTTTGGATCAGTCACGTGAGCTCGTATTTTTCGTTGTCAGAATACACATCATCTGCAAATGTGCGGAGAGTTTATAAACTGAACTCCAGAGAAAAGTAAGTCAAGCAACTTTGTTTCAGAGATATTATGTATCAAGTTATCATTTGTCGTTGGGAGCTCGTTATGCGACACGGAGTTGAAACAAATATAAAAACAACACGTAGAAATACATAAAAAGTAGAAGAACAAAAGATAATGGTAGAGAGAAGGATTAACATAGCAGCGGTGCTGCTTTTCACACGAACATTAATACTCTGGAGCAGTCACGTCGTTGGCTGCGTTTTGGGAAAACCAACGTTGAAACAACATCGTTTCCGGATGTTCATTAGTCCTGTTCAAAGACGCTTCCTGTTTTGAGTGATTCGTCTTGTGTGTCGTTTAGTCTTGCTTGGAAGCCAGCGCGGGTAGGTAATCGTGTTACTTCCTGTCTCTTGAAGTTCAGAAGTAATGTTATAGCATGACAATTTCGGGTTGACTCCTGGTGCATGAAACTCATTTCCTTTTCACTCGTTCCAAAATCGTTTGCTTATGTTGATTCACGTGTTGGCTCCCACGTGCTACGTTTATTTAAAATTACACGTGTTAACGATAAAAAAAGCTCATTGTAGTTCTTAGTGTCATACGAAGGCATAATCAAAAAATCATTTCTTTCCTAGAAATATCTACAAAATTCTGCAGCTTCACCGCGGCACACCTAGCTGGAAGCCCAGAAAATGCTCTGTAATGCAAAAAATTATGCTAATAGTAAAATTACACCATCCTTTAGATAATGTTGACTGCTGTCTGACTTAAAAATAACAAAACTTCTTTTTTAATGTCATTTCAGATGAAGATAACTTATTTACTTTTCCATAGTCACTAAACTGTTCAGTCGCTGATGTAATCATTGTGCTAAAAACACGACCATGAAGTGCTAAAATCCCCCTCTCAGAATTCCTTCCTCTGGTGTCTGTACTTGCGCAAATGTGTTTGCGCACAGCCCGAAACGCCGTGCCAAATGAATGAAAGGCCTGGCAGTTCTCCGCGGACCTCCAGCGCCCTCCAAGGCCTGTCGCCGGCAGCTACGCGCTACCTTTCACCGGCGTCCTAGAGCGCGCGTTCGCAAATTAAGCCCGTGAGCGCTGTTGGTCGGGGGCGGAGATTCAAAGCAAGCGCCGGCTCATCTCAGACGCGCTTCCCCAAAACCGCGGCCTCCGGCGTGTCGCGGCGCGCGTCCCGTCTTCCATCACCGTCTCTTCCATCAACGCCACGCCCTGCGAGGTGGCGGTGCAATGGAGGGGTTGTACCTGTCACCGTGCACCGCAGCGCGTCACCGTGGCGCGTCACCGTGGTTCCCTGGCTGCCGCGCTTGCAATATCGCGCGTCGTTGCGGCGTAGGTGATGGATGATATACGTTGCTGGGATTGTGTCAGTTTGGGACTGAGGGCATATTATTTTGTGTGACGTATTGTTCTGTGTTTCGCTTGATGGTATTTTTTTTTCAATTACTGTTGCTACGAGGGTTCATAAATACGTTTGTATCATTCTCACTCCAATTTGTCGAACGGATGTCTTTTTGTGGAAAGAAACTGTGTACTGTTTTCTACTAAAATTTGAGACAATAAGACTCATTTTAAATTGAGTAAATTTGTCTGCTTATTTCTAAAAAAATATTAGCTTTTAAACAATAATTGGTTTGTAATTTGTATCGTCATTATTAAACTTAATAACTCAAATTTAATGTCTAGAGGGACGAGTCTGTGTGAACTTCAATAACCTTATTTTCTCACATTTCTCGTGAACGTCGCATTTTGTAAGTATCGATACATTTCCTTTTCATTTAAATACTTAAGATCGCATACTCAATCGCAATCTCAATATCAGTCTTGCCCTTTCCAATTACATCAGAATGATCCCTCCTTTTTAAATGCAACTAAAAATTTTGATTCCATTTCTTTCAGTACATTTTTGTCTATGATAATAATTACGAATATTATTAGTATAATTATTACAGGTTTAGTTCCAATTTAATATGTTTATTTCTAAATATCTAGCCAAATCATAATTTGGCCTTTAGATTCTTGAAACGCATTTTCATTAGGTCTCTCTAATTCCATGTGGGCTTTATTTGTAGTTACTTTTTTCAGTGATTTTTTATTAAAAACCTTTGACATCTTGTGCAATTATTTTTAATTATTAGGACATTTTAAATTGTCATATTTTTGTAAATGTTATGTTTTCTTTAAATTTAATGTATTACTAATTTCATGGAAATTAGTTTTAAATATGGTGTTATGAGTTTGCTTTCTGTTGTCATTTTCATGTTAGAGTATTTTTTTGGTCGTCAGAATCTGGTCAAAGCGTGTCACTCATATTAATTTACCCCTTAATTCAATTCCCATCGTAGCGCGCGAATTCTTCGGAGCCTTTTATATCACCTTAGGCTGCCATCCCACCCCATTCCACTCGTTACTTTTTGTTGGGGTCCGTGGCTCTCGCGTGGCCGGGTCTTCTCCTGGGCCTGGCTCTGGGTGTGTGCGGAAGGCTTGGGCGCCGCGCCGTCTCCTTTTTCCGCGGCGCCGTAATGAAGGGGCTTGGGTTCAGCGCGCTCAAAGCGGCCGGGTTCATTTCCCGCACGGGGCCCTGTCAACACGGCGCTCGCCTCGCCTCGCCTGGCCCCGCCCCGCCACGCCGGAGGCGGCGGCCGCCGGGCCCACGCCGCCTAGGCGCGCCGGGCGAAACGCCCCCGATGATTTATTAGCGCCGGCGGTGGCGGTGGCGGCGGCGGTGGCGGCGGCGGTGCCAGCGACGGACGTCGCCCAGGGACGCACTCTGGCGGACCTTCACAGCGCCGGGAGTGGTGATGGTGGTGGGGATAACAGTAATGAGGTCCCCTCTGCTATTACTGGGGAGGGGGGATATTTTGGGTTTTTTTTTTTTGGCGGATTTTGTGAAATAGTGTTGATACTGAGGATTGATAATGCTTGAAATAGTGAGAGTTACCCTTTCGTTTCATAGTAGATCCTCGATAACAACACAAATTATTTGACATCTAAATTTATATTTTATTCTTTTTTACGTTGCCTAAGCACAACTGCCCTGTGATGAATACGTTGTAGATTGATGATAGATATGCCACCCTATATAATGTTGATTGAATCAGCGTGTGCCATTACGTCAAGAACAAGATCTGAACAAGTGTTGTAATTTTTGAATCTGTGGTATTTTTCATTTGATACGTAATTGAACATCGCTGACTAAAATTCATTTTTCAGACGATTTGTTCGAGCCATCACCGATCAATGTTGATCTCAATATTAATAAATACTGTATTAGGCAACAGAGTCTAGGTGTATCCATAAAATGTATTTTAGAGCGAGTCAGACGAAGACAGAAGACTGAGACTCCCTCTGCCGCTGCACTAAGCTAGACAGCACCTCCCCTCTGGTTGCGCCATCGCTAGGACGCATGTTCCCCACTCTCAAGGGCCAAAGCGTAAATGCACCAAACTCAGTAAAACAGCCAGGAGCCAAGAGCTTGGTGCGATACCTGACTAAGCACCAGATACTGGAGAGTGCGTCAATTGAGCACTCTTTGGTTTCAAAATGATTCATATACATCGATATTGCTGCAATATTTTGATATTGAATGCCATTAAAAATAAAATATATATTCCTAAGATATTACGGGAATTTTTCGATTATCTAGGTCGTGTAACCGTGGAACCTGAGCACAAGTTACTGACATCGACACGTAAAAAATACAGTGAAAGCTTGAACTGTGGAAACATAAGACATACTCAAGTATATAATGATGTGATTAATAAGACGTGGCATGAGGTGCCAAATTCGAAAATGCTTATTTCACGAGAGAGTAAATGTATCAAATTTTCAGCTTGGACATTGGAAGACTAGAACATTGTATGGTATCTTGGAATTTTTTGATTATACTACCAAAATTTGAATTAAACATGAATTTTGTCGACGTAATTATTTCAAAGAAATTAAGCATTTTCTCTAATTAACCAATGATTGGAAGCATCCAATTACCCAATTAATCAGAGCCCGTTGCATCTCATTTTCCTGCTACACAACCTAATGCATCCGGCGCTGAGTTAAGTCCATCTCCTCCTTTGTTGAATAATTCCGTGTCGCCCCGGAGCGCCCTGGGCGGTGGGCGGGGCCGCAGATCGATGCCTGGCGTGGAGAGGAGGGGCGGGGAGGGCGGGGCGGGGCAAGGTGAGGGGCTGGGAGCGGGGTCGCTTGTTTGGCGGGGCTCGCGTCGCCCGCCGCCGCACCTCTTGCTGCCTCGGGGCGGGGAGGGGCCGTTGACTCCTCGACGCCTGCGGAGGCCGCGGCGACGGAGGCGGCGGGGGCGGTGGTGACAGAGGCGGAGCAAGCCCGAGGGGCAGGTGTTTGTTGTGACGACTGTCGGGGTGCACGGATTGCGGTCGTGTTGGCAGGGTGGGACTTTGTTGTTGTTGTCGTTGTCGAAACGGTTCCAGAAGTGGAGGTGGGAGTGGTGACAGCAGCGATAGTGATGATTTTAGTAGTGATGATGGTGGAGGTGTGGAGATGAAGGTGGTGGTGGTGTTTTTGGGGCGTTTGATAGTGGTGTTAGTTTTGTATTGTTTTAATTTAGCCCCAATATTTTAGTGTCTTTACAAACTAGTGATTTTACAAAAGCACATAATTTTGCGCATTATTTCTAACTTTTACAATTTTCGAAAATTCAGAGTTGAACGCAAATGAAGTATGGTCAATTTTTACAAGCGTTTATTGCTCTATGAGAGTTAAAACAATAAAGAAAAAATAAAGAGACGTTTTCGAGAAATTAATTGTTTAAAAAATACCTGACATTTACGGAAAATTACGCGAAAACTACTCGAATTTAGAAAAATTGTAGAGAATCTTACTTAAAGGTCTGTTTAAAAAAGCAAATCCCTAAATACCTATAGAAACAAGGTTATCCACTTTTTCGAAGTACGTTGTAGTTTTAATATTTTTCGTTTTTTACGTAAGTACGTTGTTGGGCGAGAAAGTAAAAAAACGACTTTTAATTCCAATTTTGTTGGATGGTATTTGCACGGAATTTCAAGGTAAAAATACGTTAATAACTTCTTTACACTCGAATAACAAATGGGTTTCGAGATAGAAACGGAATATTAGAGATTGAACTGCCACTCTAAAATAAGTTAATCCTGATAATGTTCGTGAGTATACTACTCTCCATAATTTCTGAAGGATGTAGTGATCAAAATGAGAGAGACATCGAGAAGAGGTCTTGAACAAACTTCGTTAACCCTACGTCTCAAGTACCGGACTCTAGTGTTTTGGAAAAAGGCAGTGATGATGTTTGAGGGAGTAACAAATAGATGGATGAATAATCCACTTAGAACTTGGGCGAAACCGAAGTCATCGGCGAGGTTTGTTGAACAGACTGTTCGCTTAACATTCAGGACTCGAGCACTGAATCGTAGTTGGGTTGAAACAGGCAGATATGACTGCGAGGAACATGGAGAGGTATGGATGGTAATTCACCGAGAACTGTAACGAAACTAAAAATATAGAGAACAGGAGGTGTACAATATATTATTTGATGTATATTAATCACTCAAGTGGAACTGAACCTTCATTACGTGGAAATAGGAGGAGACAACGTTAGAGCTATAGTATGAAATAGATAATAATTTACTTAGTACTGTGAACGAAATACCGAAGAAAGGATATGACAGCGCGCTGTTAACAATATATTTAGTGATTCCGAACTGGACCATAGTGGTGAAAATTGGACGAGAAAGCAGTACGAGTAACAAAGAAAAGGCTGTTGACTGTGAAATGTAGTGGGACTGTGGAAACGTGGCGAGAAGGCATTGTTCACCAATTTGAACCACAACGAATTGAAGTTCTAACTACTGAATCTTTTATGATGGCTGTGATTACGTTAGCGTGAATATTGTAGACACAAGTGTGTAATTGTCGTAGAAATATTAAGGAAAGGGCATATAAAACAAACATTTTTGTGAAATATTTGTTTCATTAGATAGATGAACAGAACACTTATAATCGTGAAGACACTATGGAAACATCGAAGGGCAAGCAGATTGCAAAATGTTCGGCGCTCAAACATTGGACTTTCATACTAAGTGGAAATTAACGGAGACTTTTCGGCAAGTGGGAAGGGTTCACAATAAAGCTAATAATGAACCTTAGAGATATGGAAACGGTTCAAAGTGGCTTTCGAAAGACCAACAAAGAGATGGGGGAAATAATCTGTGTCTCTGTTAATGCCGGCGCCAGTCACAGTGGTATTAGAGCATGTAACAAAGATACAAACGAATAATTGACTGACAAGTGTGGCATTGGGGAAGAATGAGAAGCAAGCATTTTGCAAAATGATAAGCTCAAGCAATGAACCTTGGATGTGGAAACTAGCAGATACGACACAAGTGAGCAGGCCAAACAGAGATGAGATGATATTGAAGAATTGGACCCTAAAGGGGTGGAAACTGGAAGAAACGACATTAGAATGAGCAACAAAGAAATATGCAGATAATTTACTGAGAAACAAGGGATGACCAATGGCGGCGTGTCTTGCCGGCGCAGACACATAGGTGTTAGAGCGAATAATAAAGAGACGAGTGTACAATACTGTTCTGTGCAGTACTGTGAAGACATTGTTAATGCGTGAAGGAACAAACAATTTGTAAACTGTTCAGCGCTCAAACATTGTAACTTCAATTTGGAAAATACTATAGAAGGCAGATAAGAGGGAAAACAGACGAGATGATAATCAAGCACTGGACCAAAGTGAGGAAGAAACTGACAGAAACTACAAGGGAGTGAACAATAGACAAAGAGACAGGTAGGTACGTAATCTACTGATAACTGCGGACGTGACCATGGTGCAATGGCTGGGTCTGTGGTTGCGTTAGGAAAAGCGAAGTTAGGGCGAGAAATTAAGAGACGAGTGATAAATACACTAAAAACTGTAAAGACACCTTGTAAGCATGGGGCGAAAATTGACCAATGCTCAAAATTTGAACCTTTGATATGTAAAATAATAGATACCACAATGTTAGCATGCAAACCAGAATCGACTTGTTAATCAAGCACTGGCCCTAAGTGGAGTGGGAAGTGTCAGTGACGACATTAGAGCAAACAATAGACAAAGAGATGGGCAGATACGCACTGTACAAAAAGTATGCAGGAGACCGTTGTGTCAACAACGATATGCCTATGGTTGCGGTAAGAAAAGTGACGTTAGCAGAACTTGACGTAGAAGACGCGAGGAACAAAGAGACCAATGAATTCTCTTTACACTGGGAAGATACCTTGGAAGCATGTAGGAACAAAATAATCAGTGGCCAAACATTAAACCTTCAATTCGAAAACTAGCAGAGACAACAAGTAAGCGGACAAATAGAGACGAGATGATAATCGAGCAATGGACCTCGGTGGAATGATAACTGACAGAGACGACTTTCAAACGAACAACAGACAAAGAGGCGGGCCGATAATTCACGAGAACCTTGGAAGATCCGTGGTGCCGGCGACCGCGTGGCTCTGCTTGCCTGTGGCTGCAAAAGTGAAGTTAAGTCGAGAATCAAAGAGACGAGTGATTAATAAACTATAAACTGTGAAGACATCTTAGAAGCGAGGAGCAAAATGATCAGTGCTCAAACTTTAAATCTTCGATGTGGAAACTGGCAGGGGCTTGTGAGCGTGCAAAACGGAACCAAGATAATCATGCATTGATTCTCAGTGGGGGTGGAATCAGTAGAACGACCAACACTACTTGGGCAGATAATCCAGCGAGAACCTCTGACGACACCGTAGTGTCAACTGTGACGTATCTGTGATTGCCAGCGGCAAGAAAGTGACGTTAGGTCGTGAATCAAGCAGACAAATGAATAATTCTGTTCAAACTGTGACGTCACGTTGTAAGCATGGAGAAACAAAATGATCAGTAACCAAATTTTAAACCGATTCGTGTTTCGAATTGGAAAAATAAATATAACAGAGACTGCAAGTAAGCGAACAAACCAGTGCCATGATGATAATAAAGCACCGGACTTGATTGGGGTGGGAACGGACAGACCCCCCAGTGGAGCGGCCAACAGACCAAGAGGTGGGCGGATAATCCAGCGAGAACCTTGCACGAGGCCTCATGGTGCCGCCGGCGGCGTGTTTGCGGTCGCCGAAGGGTGGGGCGAGGACAGTGCGGGCGGAAGGCGGGGGAGAGAAGAGTGAACGGGGCGTGGGCGGCGCGGGCGGGTAGGAGACGGTGCGGGGCAGGGCGGCGCGGGGCGGGTAGGCGGCGGCGAGGGCGGCGCTGAGCGGCAGGGCGGAGCAAGGGCGGGCCGGAGCAGGGCGCGCGTGGGCCGCGCGCGGGCGGGGCGGAGCGGACGGCGGCGCGGGGCGGTAGGGCGGGGGCGGGCGTAGCGGGCGTAGCGGGGCGGGGCGGGGGCGCGCGGGGCACGGCGGTGCAGCGGGCGGGGGCGGGCGGCGCGGGCATGGCGGCGCAGGGCGGGCGGGGCGGCGCAGGGGGGCGGCGCAGGGCGGGCGGCGCGGCGCGGCGCGGGGCGGAAGCGGGGCTGTTAGGGCGGGCGGGGCGGTGCGGTTCGTGGCGCGGCAGTCCGCAGTATTGGCGGGGGAGGGCGCCCGTGCCTGGGCTGGCGGCTGCGCAGAGGCGTCAGCGGCCGCTTGACGTCTGCGGCAGGGGGCGGGCAGGCGGCGCGGCAGGCGGCGCGGACGGCGCGTGGCGGGCGGAAGCGTTTAATGGGAGAGGCGGACGGCGCCGCCGCCGCTGGGGAAAAGTGCACGGCCCCACCACGCGCGCGGTACAGTCACGCTCAAAAACTTCTCAACAGACAGCTCGATTTTCTTCAACGGATTGTGTTGTGGCGGTTTTCGGCTGCATGCCTGCTATTTTTTGTAACTTAATAAACGTGTAGTAAAATTTGTTGTTGACATTTAGTGTTACTCTTGTAACATATTTTTAAAAGTCATTAATACCTTTCGAATTTATTTCATGCATTTCGTATTCTGTTCATTTGGAAATGATTTTGGTTTCTTCACTACAGATCCGGGCGTTCGATACTACATAATCCGTAATCATTGATAGTTAAAAGAAATATTAAATAAAATTTCATGAAGAAAGGGCGAATCTGATGGAGTATTAAATGTCATTGACCTAAAGATTAAAACGTTTCATAGTAACATTAGGATCTCTTAAAGGAAAGAATCTCTCCCTATGTCTTTCGAGTGTATTGTAATTTTCCTTAAAAAGGTGTTATGTCCAAATTTTATGAAAATGAAGAAAAAAGAATAATGAACAACTTTTCTCAAGCCGTCAGAACAAAAACCCCAGTTCTAAAGCCATTTTGTATACGCAGATGACACAATAATTATTATGAGTTATTTAATACAAATTAGTCACTAATTTTTTTTTTCATTTCACTTTTAATATTCTTGTATACTTATGCGTTTGCTAAATAGACGTACAGAAAAGCAGAGAATGTAGACAGACTTAGGGAAACTGTGCAATCATATTCCTCAGATATTTTTTACTTAGATTTGTTATACGTATGTATAATTCGTGCTTGATATATTAATATGACATATTAATGCACGTATAAGCAAGTATAATCAAACATTCGTATAATATAAAAAAAGAGACAATGGATCTTATGTTTCTTCAATGCTAAATTTCTTGGGGAAATGTCCGGTGCGCGTACCCCTTAACAATTTGAATGTTCAGGATTTTTAAAAGATATTCATAAGTCAGAAAATTAAGGTATCTATGATTTCATTAGCAACACAGGTAAAGACACTCTCATTTAGCGAAAGTAAGGATGGGAATCATGTCGGTTTTGATAGTGATATTGTGATGCGGGTTTGGAAGCTGCTTATGAGGTTATTATCAAGGTCCTTCTTGGATATTAATTTTAGGTATGATATATAAAAGAATTACTTTGTTATTTCTAAGTACGAGTACACAGTTTATGTAATGGTATCATTCTTTCGGATGTGTTAGATATGTGCTGAATGTGTTAGATGTTGGTAACAGGTCAGTGAGAGAGTTCCACTTAACGTCTTTCTTCAAATTCAGCTGTGCGCTTTTTTAAATGTCATATATAATAGAAGATTGTGACATTTTGCTGGATATTATTATTTTATTTTTTTTAATATTTTTTAAAATATTTATTTAAGGACTCTTTTAAACTACTAAGGTCATGTAGCTACAACTGTAACATTGGTGTAACGGTAGCGCTACACGGACACACAGACATCCATGACCAGCGTGGGATTCGAACGCGGCACCCTTCAGGCACGAGGTAGCTAAGACTCTTCTGGTTTAGCGTTCTCGTCTACCCACGCCGGCAATTTTATGACTAGTTTGTGTTTATTGCTTGTTTTTAAATGTTTCTTTGTCTTTTATTATTTCTCATAAGCAGTCTTTAGCATTTAAATAATTAACTCGCAAGTATGTTTTCCTCCGACGAGTTAAACCCCACAAGTCCTTTTAAGCACACGCTGAGTGCGTGTGTGTTGCTCGTAATGAGTTAAACTTATGCGTACGGTCCCTGCATGAACTTGCGCTGCATGAGATTCTCCCTCGAGTGACAGAGGTGCACAGACGTACTGGTGGTGCTTAGACTACGGTGTAACAAGTGTTTACGACTGCAAGTGAAAAATAATTTCGACTTCCAGCAAGAGAAGCATCCGAGATAAGCAAAATTTATGTATTTCCGTACAGTGTACTAACAGTTTAGGAAGTTCCTCTTAAAAATACGAGCATGCTTTTCGTATTATTTACAAGCAACTTCCATTATACAGTTTCATTATGCTGAGCACGCAAGAATTTATACCAGAGAAGACACTTCTAATTAATGGATACAAAGTTGTTTTTAATTGATAAATGGAGAGGATAATTTTTGTGAAGTAGATAGTTTCTTACGGCAGTTTCTGGTAAAAACCCGTGGCATTTCCGTTCAAAAAGTAAATCTGAGAAATTCAATTTCTGCCATTTCTCTCCAACAATTGTTTAAAATTTTAATTCATTGTGTTGAAATACAATTAGTCACTTTCACCACTGTCTGTTGACGAGTCATGTTGCATTTCTACCAATACACAATGAAGAGTCTTTAGTTGTCGGGATTACTGCACTGAAATGATTCTTGAACTTATAATTGAATTGTTAATTTTTATAGCTAAACTGTGCTTTTATATTGTTTTCAATATTTTGTTAGGTATTTCACTAACAATTATATTTTTTGCGACAACTTATTTTCAATATGTAATGAATAAGAAGTTATTTGAAACAGTAACTCAATGTTTCGTACATAAAATTACAAGACTGAAAACTGACTGAAGATGGATACAAATTTCACAAGAAAATCTCTTGCGAAATTTCCAAGAGCTTTGGTGAAAAACATCGTGACTAATACAGTGGACGAGTGAACTGTCACGAGTGAAATACAAATAAGGTATATGCTCTAATTTGGGGATCTTTATCTGTTAATAAATATTGACTTGAACGATGAAACATGCACACTTCATCCTTGCAAACTCCCATCGAAACGTCTGCGTATAATTTGTCTGAAGTCACCTTCGCCTTAGAAAAGACAAGAGCTCTCCTTAATTCAGCATCGTGAAAAAATAAGATTATTGTGTGAAGTTGTAAAACAGCGTACGCCCTCGCCAAAGACAGAAGAAAGAAGGCGTAAATACAATGTATCTTATTTATATCGTCGTTAATATCTCATCAGGTGGTTCGGGAGAACCCCTCGGTCGCGTTGGCAGCGCGAACTTTTGTGGGCTTTCCCGCGAAGTCTCAAAGTGGCTGGACACGTGTTTCCTAGAAGAAGGGCGGCGGCGGCGGCGGTGGGCGGCGCCCTTCTGTCGAGGGCGGGCAGGCGTTGGCGCCCTGCAGCGCACTGGGTGGCGAAGTGACTGGAGGGGCGGTGGAGGGAGGGAGGCAGGGCGGAAGCAAAAGGCGCGCGCCCAATGACTTTAGGCGCCGCCGGCCGGCCGCCCAGGCACGTACGCGGCGGGGGCGGAGGAGCACGCGCAAGGGCGTGGCG
>BOPP01000020.1:9480060-9496082 GCA_017312745.1 Gryllus bimaculatus
TCCCTCCGCCCTGCTCATCACGCCCCACCCCTCCTTCCCCTCCTCCCACCTCCTCCCTGTCGCACCACATGTGTGTATCAACGTGCCCCTCCCTCCTCCGCCTTTCTTAGCCACCCCCGCTCCGGCTCCCCTGCCTACCTCAGCCGCCCTTCACCCAGGCCTTCTTCCACTTGGCTCGCCGCGGGGCGCGCGCCCCTGTCGCGATAAATGCGTATCTGCAGCGTGCGCGACCCAACCGCCGCCGGAGGGCTGACGACCGCAGGCCGTATCAGGGCGCTGCAGGTCGCCGAACCGCCCGTGGTGCTTCCGGGGCAGCGTCATTATACGTGTGCTGAGGGAAGGGGAAGGAGGAGGCGGAAGGGTCGGATGAGATTTTTTGGACACTTATCAATTCCCGAATGGCGCTGTGTGAGGTGATACGAGGCTGACCGTCATTGCTCCAAGGCTGTTACTTAACCAACAATCTGCAGTTTTTACATTTGCGACAATAGGGAAAGGATTGACGAAACGGTATTTTAAAAATACCAAAAAGCAATTTAATAAATCGCTAACCTACCACGTAAATCTCATTAACCTGTTACACAAATCTTGTGGTTCAGTACGCACTTTTTCTCGCCATTTAGTTAAAAACCCAACGTATTTCAGTGAATCTGGAGAAAATTAGTGTTTGCCACTGATTTAAAAAAATCTAAAACATTTAACGTTACTCACCAGTGCTTAAGAAATACGTACCCCCTCTACTGTCGGTGCGGGGGGGGAGGGCGGGGGCGGCGCAGCCTTGTTTCGGGTAGTAAATTAAGATTTTATTAGATTTTTAACAGCACTTTTTAAGTCACTCCTATGAGACGACTCGTCTCCTCAAACTAATTACCTCCTCTCCTCCACTTACCGCATTGCATTTTGTAACCATAACTACTAAATTAATAACCTCATGAGACCTCTTTCTTTTTTGGTGAGATTTAGGGTATTGTTTACCTTTTTTTTCGTAATTGAAAAATCAATGGCTTCCATCTCTATTTCCACCATTAGAGGTGCCACGGCTCTGAAACTTCTCGCGCCTTCTCTCTCCGCAATTGTCTGCATTACCTCTGCAAATACCCCCCCCCCTTCTTTCTTGTGCAACATCCGTTACAAGTTTGACAACATCCACGCCTCCGGCAACTTCATTTCCCAGCAGTTAATTTTTACTGCATTCTCGTCCTCGTCCTCGGTTACTTCTACCGCATCCGCCGGTTCCGTTGAATTGAGCACAGCCTCTGCCTACACGACACAACCTTCATCTTTCAGCCACTCCGCCTTCACCGATCCATGCATTCCGCCGGCCTGATTACTGCGTTATTGACTGATATTGTCAGTAACACTCTGGCCGTTGCCCTCAACATTCTTACAAATTTGTTTACTTCCTTTCATTGTAAACCGGAGCCAATGACAGCAAAGAAAGCAACTTTGTAGGGAGCGCATTTTTTGAGTGACCTTTTAATACACTAATCGTAGAAAAGCAATGAAATAATATATTTAAAAAAAAATTTTAACTATGCTCTTAGTTGACTATACTGAATTAACACTACTTATGTAAAATATATACCAAGTAGTTGTTTTTTGATGTAACTGCTCTAAAGAATTTTTCGAAACTAACACAATGATAGAAATGTTTACTTCTGAGGCTGTCAAATAACCTACTTATGTCTTGCTGCGAAAAAGGCGTCGACTTCCTCCTTCGCACAGAAAATCTACACCACATCCACTTCCTTAAAAGTGGATAGTCAGGGAATCGTGGGAAAGACAGGGAGTTTGTTGTTCTTTTTTTATTTACTAATTCATGAGTTTTGTTTGATGCTAAAGAAATATCTGCATTATATTTTATAGGCATACATTCAACTAATTCAAAGTGTGGATCAAACCATTCACATGAATAATTATCGAAGGTCATGGAAATCCGTCTAAAAATGTCCTAGTTGTGCCCAGGAAAGGTCACGCTATTTATATTGCATCGGGAGTTATATAGACAAATTGCAAACGTCATGATAAGAAAAGCGAATAAAGGACGTAAAAACGTAAGAAGTGAAGGCCCAGTACTGGACCCTTGCATTATCGTAATGCTTCCACCTTCCTCTAAACGATTTACCGGCCAACGAGTTATTTCAATTACACCAGAACCTTTTCGTGTAAACTTCATCTTCAGTGAACGAATTCCAAGTGTGAATCAAACCGTTCCTATGAACTGTGTGTAATAATTATCAAATATCCTGAAAATCCGTCTTAGAATGTCCTAGTTGCGTCCCGGAAAGGTCACGGTAATGTCGGGGAATTTCGCTGTGTGGACTTGTTCGCTCGCCAGCAAGACCTTTTTTCCTCCATCGTTCCCTTCCCTTCCCTTCCCGCACCTTCGTCACCACGCGCTGCCTCGAACGCTTGCAGGAAGCGGCGAGCGGGTACGGCGGACGCGTTCCCGCCCCGCCGACGCTTCGCGGAGATATCGCTCCAGGCAAGGTCAGACTGCGGTGCGGCGCGGCGGCCCAACGCGCTGGCATGCTCGATAAACGTTACGGGGCGACAGCGGAGGAGGCGATGGCAGCGGCGCCGGTGGCGGGGGCGGCAACTGAGTTGGACGCCGCGTCTGGAGAGGTGGAGGCGGAATCTGAGGCGGTATAGAATATGAGTGGAGAGGGAAGGAGGTTGATGGCAATGGTGGAGATATCGGGGACGGTGGCGCCAGCGTTTCAGTTGGGGGAGAAGGTAGTGGCAGTTGCTTAGGCGGTATGCTTGTGGTGGTGGGGAGGTCCCTCCTATGGTGGAGATATCGGGGATGGTGACGCCGGTTGACTTGGGGAAGTGATTGGTGGAAGAGACGGTGATGGTGTCAGCCGCGATATTGGAGGCGGCGGCTGGGAGATGGTGACACTGACACTGGAATGAGGTGAGGGCGGTGCAGGNNGGGCGGTGCAGGGTGGGTGGGTGGGTGGCGGCTGCGGCGTGGTGAAGGTAGCGGAGCCGGTGTCGGTGTCGGTGTCGGCATTCGTTGCAGTAACGGTGGTAGTGTCGGCGGAGACGACATTGGTGGGCGTGGTGCCACTGTTGGGGGCGGTGATAGGGGGCGTTGGTGGCGCCCCGCAAATGTCCCTGACGACGTGCGTGCCTGCCCGGACGGAGTGCGCCTGCCGGCGAGTTGGTCGCCGCTGCGGGCCGGCTGATCGGGATGTTGATGGGCGCGTGGCCCCGCAGTTTGTTTACGCAGACGGTGTCGTAAGTTTCCTGCTGCGTGAGAGGCCGTCGTGAGCGCTGCTCGGGGAGGACGATAATCGGTCGATATTTCTCGAACATTTTTGTCTCCCGTTGCCGAGTAAGAAAACGCACAATTCTAACCGAAAAGTCTGTGAAGAATTCTTAATAATGAATTAATTTTTAATAAATTAATAAGTTCTTAAGGTGTACTTAAGTCGCACAAATAATCATGTCACTACGATTTTTTTTTTGGGGGGGGGAAGGGGGGATTGAGGTAGAAAAGGTCTCTTGTAGTGTGAAGTCATAACCGCATTATTTTGACGAAAACATTATTTACATTTGATCCCAAGTCTTGAGAATTGTTATGTTTAAACAATTCATAATTCATGTTCTGAGAGAAGCAGAACATCATCTAAACGAATTACCTTGCCTTCTAACAATAAACGTTTTGGGATAACTGCTCGAAAATGTGAAAAGAAACTGACTGTCAACGAGGAAAAAATATCAAATAATCTTCAAATGCTAATATGCTTAAGGGAGGTGATATTCTCATCGTATCAGACGTGCGAATACACTTCCGTATTTATCGAATGTTAGTATTTTCAAACGGTAAACTTCATTTACCAGCAAAGTAAATCGAGAATGAACTTCAAATGTTGCCAGTTTTCCTGAAAACTCAATGCAGTGGCATGGGCAACATCATTCGCTTTATTAAAAAGGTAAATTCGTGTCGCCTTCATTCCTTTATCAATGCATTTAATTCATTCATCACCGGTAAATGAACAGGAAAGCAAACTCTTTTAACATTTCTTTGGTGGCAAGGTCTTTTCCACCTCGCCTTCATGACATTCAAAGTTTCGAAGGGTTCACATTTTTCTAAGAAAGTCCCTAGTCATTGCGGTCCTATACATCACGCGCTGGTAAAGCGAGATTGTAAGAAAACTCAGGTAGCACCTGGGGAGTCATATTATTGAACTCTTTTGTATACATAATTATTTATGCATGAATGTAACGGAGGCGGAGAGTTAGAAAGTGGATATTGGTACTTTTGTGAGAGGCAAATTTGCTGAATTCTTTTTCCATGAAATAATATTTTGAAGGTCTCCTTTCGTGGATAGAACAGTAACGAATTCAGCTTTTGTTGATATATCTAATGAATTGTAATCCAATTTTAGGAAATAATTACTTGGGAATTGCAACTGAATGTGCTGCAACTATCTGAAATTGAACTAGTAATTCGTATCTTAAGCCTTTGTATGGTGATTAATACGTTTTCAGCTTTTGCATTATATTCCTTCCTCTCTTGTTACTATATCTGTAATTGATGTATTTGATCAATTTAATTTAGTTTTACTATTGCCATGTATCATTAAAATGTCGAGATTTGAAGAACGAAGTCTCTTGAATAGGATGTAATAGTTTGTTGTTGTTTTTTTGTTGCATTTCAATAGTCTGAATTTATCATTACAAGAACAGTACGATTCTCATTTGCTCGAAGCTAGTCATCCATCATGTTTTACGAGTATGTTTTCAGTCACGCAACATTGGTGAGGTAACACGCATAATTGAAGTTCCGATTGCGGCTTGCCCTCACTGTACTTATGTCATTATTGCAACGGAGAAGCATTTTTTCTTATAATAAAGTTAATGAAGGCCTTCCTCTCAAGCAGAAGTACTTCGTTTAATACAACAATTTCGTGGATTGTGTAATCGGCGATGCATGAAACACACCTGAGTGGGAGTCGTTCAAAAACAGAATCAGTTCGTGGAGCGGACCGTCTTTGTACGAGACCGATTCATTTTGCCCAAGTGAACTATAGTATTTGTACGATTTATGTGTTGGTGAACCCTACGACAACGTACAGTCACGTAACTGCGGCAGACGTTTCTCAGAATTCAGATCAATGAGACAAAGCAGTGAGTCAGCCCGTTTGCTCCCACATTTCCTGAGCCGACGTGCCTGCGCTCGCCTGCTGATCTGGAATAGCTTTCCGGATGCACGCATGACACATCTAAAAGGGTCGCTGCGTGTGCTGCAGATGGATTTGCGAACGCTGGCGGAACTTCAAGAACGGATCTGGGCACACGATTCGCCACTCACTGCTGAGTCTACATTTGCGATTACGAGAACGTGAAGATAACTTAGTCTCAGCAATGAATATAGAGGCTTCATGACACGGTTTACGAGTAGAAAATTGTTTCATTACATTACGGCTTTATAGTGTGCGCTCCACTGACTTGAGAACTTTATTGTCGTTGCTTTTGTAAGTAAGCTCTGTGTAATTTTGATTGACCATGCAGGTTTTACGACTTTGCATGAGTGTCGTATACGGCGCCGAAGAAGACAAATCTTGATGGTTTTTATGGTGCATTACTAATAGTTATTACGAAAGCAATTAGAGCTTTAAGTAATTAAAGTCGTTTAGTTTCTTTATTTAATGATACGGTGACTAGAAATACAATTTATTGATGGCAAAAGATGACCTGTTGGCCACTCAGCGATTCCAGTGATGGGAGTTATTTGTACACAAGAGCTAGATACAATTGTTCTATAAACGCTGCTTCTTTTGACCCACGTAATACAAACAATAACACTACTTCGAAACGACTAATGTGGTAGTACGTACCCATGAAGAGATAGGAAGATTATCTCGGAGTATTATGTAATGAATCTGTTATTTCGCCTTTCTATATGCGAGGACATCAAAAGGGTTGAAGATTATTCATTTCACTTCCTTACTGTTAGAACAATCCACAGTCATTTCTTGTGTTTTGACACTTGCAATAATATTCATATAATTATTCTATACTCAAATTACTACCTTGTTTGTCTTTCAGGTCTTAATATTTTAATTGTTTTTCAATTGAAGTAAAACGTAGATACATTAACTTATTTATTGTTTATTATAATGATATTTCCTCTCTCCAGGATATACGCCAAACATCAAATACACGCCAGCAAGGTAGTATTTAAACAAAATTTAATTGAGTTCAAGGTTTCCGCTAATTATATTTTACAAGTTGTTCTCATAATGAACCGATATAAATAAGATTCCAGAACAGAAGGGGAAAACCTTGTTTTAAAACATACTTTCCATGTTCTTTGAATATTATTATTTTTTAACTTTTTTAGTTTTAGACTTACTATCCAGATGCTACTGTAGCGCTAAAATTACAATACATCAATTTTCACGCGATCTTCTGTAGTTAAGGTTCCATTAAAGTGCCAGATGCGTAGATGCTGGTCCATATTGCAACAACACTCATGCGATACATAAACAAGTAGGAGTTATTTGAGCAGGACAAGAAAGCGTTTGGGTATTTGTCTATTTTCACGAAAAAGTACAATATAAGAAGCTTTTTAGATTGGAGGTCAATTGATGGTCAATTCGAGAGCTTCTACCAGGGTTTTATGTGATAAGCAGGGGAGTGATGCACCAGATTGACCACAGTGGCTTTGATATCTTCTGCTGGAAAAATGTTAATTAGAACTTCCTTTCTGGGTGCCTCATTTTTGACTTCCAATCTTTGAAATGTGCATATCATAGAATCCCAATCAAGGAAATTGGAAAAGAGAACTTTCCATACAGCATTCTCTCAAGTATTCAGACTGGGCTGCGTAAATAAGCGAAAAGGGTCAGCGTTTCATTCGTCAATTCCCCTCTCCTGCAGTTTGGAAGCCCCCGTCACCCACACGCCCTTGAAGGAAATTGCTAGTTCGTGACCTGTGTATTACCGCATTCACTTATGTCAATGACGATCCGTCTTGGATCAGTCCGTGACCCGAAGCAAACGCCGCCGATGCATTTCCGGAGGCCATCCGTCTTCGTCCGCCAGAGGTCGTGACGGACGGCTGCGCGGGCGGAGCGGCGCAGCGCGGGCTCGACGCGCCGGTGCCATCTTAGGAGCCCGGGAGAGCGCGGTGAGTGGGCACGGGCGATGAGTAATCTTCGCGGCAGATTAGGCGACTTGCAGGAAACAGGAGTCACAGCTGGCCCCCAAGGTCGCCGACTAGATCGTTACTTTTTGCATTGTATTTCGACGGCGTGGTTATTAATACCGCAATACGTTTCGTGCACACACAATGCGCGCAGAAAAACAATGCAAACAGCTGGCGTGATTTGTCACCGAGGATTTTAATAATCGCGCGACTTGGTAAACGAAATGTTTTATCGTGTCGTGAAACTACGTGTACAAATCGATTCATCACGAACGAGACCAAAATCAGCATCGATGGAACTTTCGTATTTCCTTACGAGTGGGAGCATAAAAAAAAACGTTTCTTTCTTGTTTTTTTATTATCAGCGTCCCATTTGTCGTGAACTCAAGTTCATCGTCCGTGCAGGCTGTTACACACCGCCCAATTAAGCGCGATGACGGCCGACCAGATAACGAGAAATCTGTTATTTCGTGGTGAACCGTGACTATCGCCGCGAGGGTATCTGGCTGCCGCTGGGCTTCCTCCGGGCCAGATGGTCTTTCCGGTGACGAGACGAAAGGCCGGCGCGGCGGTGGACGGCCCGGGAGAGGCTGCGCGAAAGCTAGGGGAATTCGCGGAACGCGCGCTGAGCTGGCGGCCGGCCACCGCAGCCACGCGCGCGTGGGACGCCGCGCCGCCGCCGCCGGCCACGCCTCCGCGCCCCAGGCCCTGTCGCCGCATCTCCGTGTGGTTGCCTGTCACTCACTCTGTCTCCATCTGTCTGTCTCTGCCTCCTGCCTTCCTATGTCTCTGTCTCCATCTACCCGTCTCTGCCTCCTGCCTTCCTATGCCTCTGGTACCTCTGTTTCTTTTTTTTATGTTTCTTATTGTCTTTTTTTCATTCTCCCTCCGTCTAAAGTTTTCTGCATTTCCTATTTGTTTTTCTGTTCTGTCTTCCTCTAGATGTGTCTGAATATGTCCTCCTCTATCGCTGTCATTCTGATGTTCCTTCTATTGTTCATCCTTCTGTCATCTTCCTAGGCGTGCCCACTACTCCCCGCTACCAATTCCAAACATTAGTTCATCCATTGCGCTAATTATTTTTTTCTTTTCGCCTGTCCGGTATCACTTGCTCTTGGGCTGGTTCGTATTCTTGTTACCTTCATCCTCACTGAGTCTGTTGTTGCTGTCCTCCTCTCCCGGTGAGACTGCCCCCGCCCCCGCCCTGCATTGCTATCATCTTTACAATTTAACTGGTCCTCGTCGTCTACCCCGACATCGTCCTCCAATATCTTCACAATGTCCCAGATTTCTCCGTCTCAATTCCCCTCGCAGTCTATTCTAGCCAATGGGATAACATGGATGGGATAACAAGAGTCTGCATCCTCTCTGAATTCTGCAACCACTCAACGGAGACTATTGACGCCACCCAGAGTCATTTCCACGGCATCTCGGAGGAAAACACGGAGGAAAACCCGCAGACCGACGTGTAGATCGGCGCCGGATCTCGTGTTCCAGTGCAGAAGGAATATCACCACAGCCTCGGGTATAGATTACACTTACGGGATAAATGATCTCAGTAGATGGCGTGCCCGGAATCAATACGCAATCACTCATTTCACCGTTTCCAGTCACTATTACCATAGTCGTCTCAGTTTCCGCTTAGGTCGCTGCCTCCGCACTGAGTATTCATTCTCATGCAGTCGTTTTTCTCTCATTTCCTCCCGTAGTTTACGTTTGGTCGGTGGTGTGTCCAGGAATCGCTTTGCCTTTGATGCTCTAATGGCGCCGCCGCCGTCCAGACGATCAGCCGTTGTTCGACAGTCTTCCAGTCCCATCCTGATTCGCAGCCATTTTCAACCAACCAGCAGACACCTTTACTCTCTGCTCCGGAGTGTCTCGCAGCTATCTGGAAACCAGCTCGCCGACGCAGCGACCCTCTGAAGGTTTATAGCCATTTGCCTGTCGACAAGTCGTCGTCTCACACAGGACATGTCGCCGTCCCATCCGCAGACCGGGTCTGGCAGTTCGTCTCTGTCATCGCGGGCTCTCCGTCATTTACTCAGAGCTGCCCTGGAGATTATCTCAATTCATTTTACTACTAATTTTTCCAGAAGGCGAAAACACCAAAACAAATTTATCGTTATTCATGATCCAGAAAGTTTTGTTTTTAACGTTAATCGGTAATAATTTGACATTCGTTTATCGATGTAAATAGAGCGTTTCTCAACGTACGGAACCGGCTCATTAATAACACGAACCTGATAATAAAAAAATAATTATATTTAATTCTTTTGTTTTTTAGTTTTCAAAATCTGTCTGTCCTTCCAACAGCCACTCGTTGATCCTCGTTGTTTCCGCATTGTTCGGTTACTATTCGCCAATTCTGTGTCGTCTCAACTGTCCACTTCTCTGGTTTCTGTTGGCTCTTTCGCCCCCGCTGTCGACGTCAGCCACTCTACACCTACTGATTTCGCCAAATTCACATGAGTCTGCATCCTCTCTGAATTCTGCAACCACTCAACGGAGACTATTGACGCCACCCAGATAGCTGTACTTTCAAGGATACGGTGGCTATTTTGGCTAAAACAGTTTCCTACTTAACTTCAAGATGTTTTACTGTCAACAACGTAACTGTTATTGATAGAATAAGCGGTTTCATGTTATTCTAATGTCTTTATTCCACCAGGACGTATTCATTCCTTTTGTTTCTCTTCTTTCTTTTCTACTTCTAACTTTCTGTACTTCAGTTTAAAATAAATTTCTTTTTTATTAGCATTGTGCTAAATTCCATTCTCTTTCGTCCCTCTCTCCTTTCCTTTCCACACTTCTCGTTCTCGCTTTTTCCTCCATCGCCAGTCTTTATTTCGACCCTCTTAGCTCCCTTCTCTTCTCTTCGCTAATTCCCCGCAGTCTTCCCGCGCTACAGCAGTTCGCTCGCGGCGGCGCGCCGGGTGGCCGGGGCAGGAGTCAACAGGGGGCGCGGCGGGGCTGGGCGCGCCGTCCGCCGAGGTCAGAGGGCAGGCGAGCAGCTCCGCCCTCGTCCGCTGCCCGGAGCGCGGCCCCGCACTCTGCCGGCGGCAAGTGGACCTAGCAATGCGGGCACAGCGCCTCGCTCGCACAAGTGGCCTACGCTGCAGTTCTTGTGCGACAAAGGGATGGGGCATCGCCAACTAAACATCAGTGTTTGTGAACATCGATGTTCAAAATTAAACTGTGGATATTAATGAAATATCGCCCCATGAACATAGATATTTTAAAACATCGATGTTTTTAAAACTCCATTAGTAACCATTACTGTGAATGCGAGGAAGGAGGAGTGTGTTAAACTTGACGGCGTTCACGTGTATTTATTTCTTATTGAAATTTAACTGACAAAAAATAATCAAAAGTGATCTGGACATTTAACAAAACGTTTGTTACATGATTGAATAATAATAATAAAAAAAATTTACGGACTTAGTTTATCGACGAAAACTCGTTATCCAAATATCAATATCTGAAAATTATTTCAGGTTTTTATTATTATTGTATTTTTTGTGGAAAAATAAAATATCAACCCCATTAAAACATCAATATTTTTAAAAAAACATTCGCTTCAAAAATACCACGTTAAATTCGTACATGATTGTATAAAACTTATCATTTTTTTAAAACATCAACATGAATTCACATCCCTAATATCTCACGTTCGCACGTTTGGCCGGGAGCATGTTTCTTCAATGAAATCAAGTTAATAATTAGTATTAAACTGATGCTGAACATTTTAAGTGATATTTTATGATAACCTTTTACGAAATTTCATTATTTCACTCTCCAAAAGACATGGTGGAAGATCTAATTTGAATTGGAGATTTATTTTTAGTGCAAATGTTAAATTATTTCCTGCCACCATTCGCAAGTGCCTAGTAACGTAACCATGAAATGTACTATCAATATTAGATTAAACAAAAACAATACAACTGCCATTGAGGGCGGGAAAAGGAGGGGGCATCAGCCTTCGAATCAGTAACTCTCTAAGTTGGTAGAACAAATGGACAGTTTGTGTTATCTTTAACAGAAAATCTTCATTTGCGAGAGGTGAAATACTATCTCTTTTAATACGCAACGAATTAGCATATTTTGCCAATAAAAATGGTTTATTTTGTAATTAAATTTTATATTGAATATTGCATTATCCGTACAATATTTAATGTAAATTTTGTATTAACTTATGTTAAAGGTCGATTCCTTCATGAATGCGTCCCTGATCGTTGTTTGATTTGTTTCATTTTTCTTGACAGCACTATAAGGCTATAATTATCCATTTTCCCTTACGGAATGTAGGGTTGATCCTTTGAAACATAGGCAAGGAAACGAGAAGGCTATCATCACTGAAGCGTGGGCCCACACAAGGCTGTTAGCGCCGGTTAGGTGAGCACGTAACCCTTTCCGGTTAATTCGGCCCAGTGTGCGGCCTCGCCCCTCCCCTGTCCACCACTTCCTCACCGCAAGCGCCGCCCGGACCGGCACTCGCTCCACCCCAACACAGCACTTCAATCAGGTCCCCGCTTCACCTCGTTCCGTCCCGTTCCGTTCCGTTCCGTTCCGTTCCCTTCTGTTCCGTTTCCTTCCGTTCCGTTCCCTTCCCTTCCCTTCCCTTCCGTTCCCTTCCCTTCCCCTCCCTTCCCTTCCCCTCCCTTCCCTTCCCTTCCGTTCCGTTCCGTTCCCTTCCGTTCCGTTCCCTTCCGTTCCGTTCCCTTCCGCCCTGTTCCCTTCCGCCCTGTTCCGTTCCGTTCCGTTCCGTCCTGTCCCGTCCCGTTTCGTTCCGTCCTGTTCCGTCCCGTTCCGTTCCGTCCTGTTCCGACACGTTCTGTTCTGTTCCGTCCCGTCCCGTTCCCTTCCCTTCCCTTCCCTTCCCTTCCCTTCCGTTCCGTTCTGTGCCGTTCCGTTCCGTTCTGTGCCGTTCCGTTCTGTGCCGTTCCGTTCCGTTTCGTTCCGTTTCGTTCCGTTTCGTTCCGTTCCCTTCCGATCCGTTCCGTTCCGTTCCGTTCCCTTCCGTTCCTTTCCCTTCCGTTCCTTTCCCTTTCGTTCCTTTCCCTTTCGTTTCGTTCCGTTCCCTTCCCTTTCGTTCCGTTCCGTTCCGTTCCGTTCCCTTCCGATCCGTTCCCTTCCGTTCCGTTCCCTTCCGATCCGTTCCCTTCCGTTCCGTTCCCTTCCATTCCGTTCCCTTCCCTTCCCTTCCGCCCTGTTCCGTTTCGTTCCGTTCCATCCTGTTCCCTTCCGTTCCGTTCTGTTCCGTCCCGTTATGTTCCGTTCCGTTCCGTCCTGTTCCGTTCCGTTCCGTCCTGTTCCGTTCCGTTCCGTCCTGTTCCGTTCCCTTCCCTTCCCTTTCGTTCCGTTTCTTTCCCTTCCCCTCCCTTCCCTTCCCTTCCGTTCCGTCCTGTTTCGTTCCCTTCCGTTCCGTTCCCTTCCGTTCTCTTCCCTTCCCTTCAGTTCCGTTCTCTTCCCTTCCGTTCCCTTCCGTCCCCGCCCCCGCTTCACCCCGCCCTCCTGGCAATCCCTCGCCGCCGCGGGCTGTGGCGCTCCGCTCCGCTGGCGTGAGTGTGGCGTGCGCCGCGCCGGGCGACCGGCGGAGCGCGTGTTGTTGCTGCAGCGGCGCCGTTTCACGCTTCCCCGGGTGCGCAGGGGCGGTCAGACAGCGCGCTTGCTCGCAGCGCTCTGGCTTGGAGCGAGCTTGCTCGCGGGGGAGGTGTTTTTGTTACAGGTGAAGGGACACGCCAAAAGTGCGCGTTATTTTGACTCTCGCAGTCGACGGCGAGTGTTCGAAACAGGTTACAATCGGTGTTGATTTAGCGTGTCGTTTGCCTAAATAATTTTGAATTGAATATCAAATTGTGTTCTCACGAAATGAGACAAGAATTATTGCGTTATTTTCCCATAAAGTTGCCTTTAATTAGTAAATTATGTCGAACTTTTATTCACAGAGATTCAATAACTAAAAAATCGGAATTTTACTAAAAGTGTAAGTAATTCACAGGAATTCATAGTTGTTCTTCAATAGTCGGTAATGAGTTTTTGAATAGTAGTATTATTGCGTAAATATTTTTAATTATTCAATGAATCACTCTACTATCATGAACCACTAAACGTAACCTGTAGTGTAGTGTCACAGAGTGATATGGCTTGGCGATTCAATAACATGTTCTTTCACGGAAAACTGTGAAGAAAGTTTATGTAAGATAATGCGAGCCGAGTTCAGTAATGTAATCTTGTTTCCCACCGACAAACGTCGCCGCCACTTCCGCTAGCGACCGCTTCCTTCCGGAGTCGCGCTGCGCCCCGCAGGGAAAAATCCGACCTCTGCTCCTCCACAGCCGACATCGCGTTTCCCGAAACAGCGCGAAAGTATTTCATTTCCCATTCCCCCAGCTCGAGTTCCGCCGCTGCAGTGTAAATTTTCATTACGTTACCGTATCAAAAACGAGCCCATCAGGAAGACTTCCTCATAACGTAGTCAAGATTTATGAATACGTAATGGATCTGCGGACGAGCTTAATCAGCATGCCCCGAACGCGACGTCAACTCGGCAACGTTCAATAAGGATGCGCTCCATCTTTGTATTTGGGTCAGCGCCCGCGGCGAAAGCCGATGCGCTCGCGAGCGCAAAAATGCGATTCTTGCAGAAAGGGGCGGCTCCCGGGCTGGGCGAGGGGGAGAGGGTGGGGAGGGGGAGGAGGGGGAGGAGGGGGGTAAGACGATGCGCGCGGGCGCGCGTCTCGCTGGCAGATTATGCAGGCCGAGGGCCGCCTAGGGCCTCTCCGCCCACGCCGGTCGATCCAAAGAATCAGAGGAGCCTATTCAAGGGACGGGTTTGAGCCTCTTGGGTGATTTCGGTTGTTTCGTCCGGAGACATGTTATACAGTATGTTGAAAGTTCATAGCAGGTTTACTCCACTTTAAAATATTTTTCTGCGCTTTTTGTTTTCTCTCTCCTTCTCTTGTTTCGATTTTCCTCACTCTTCTCTTCGACGTAGCTTCTCTTCTCGTCTCACTCCCTTTCACTTTATTAATTTCTTCTCCCTTCTTATCTCTCCCTTCATCTCTCCCTCATACTCTCTTCTTCTATCTCTTCCTTTTTCCTCATCCTCTCTTCTTCTATCTCTTCCTTTCTCCCTCTTCTTCTCTTTCACTTCTTCTCTTGTTTCCTTACTGTATTCACTCTGGCGCACACGTGAAGAACATAATTCCGTTCACTTTGACACCAATTACCAACTCTAATTCGCTATATTGATTTTAATGAAAAATAATTATTTCATTATAAACAAAATGTTTGCAAATTTTTGGTAGTTAATCATAATTAAAACTTGTTTTTAAATAACAGTAGCATAATTATCATAAAGTAGATATTTCGTAAACTATTATAAGCCAAACTACCGTAATGAATTTCATTCTAGAGAGTCATCTGCTTTTCAGAAGCACAACTGATATTATCCATGACCTGCGGAAACGAATCCTAGTATTCTCGGTAGCAGAACCTGTATTACAACGAGAAACGTTGAGAAATTCCCTCGGCGGAATACGAAACTCTCCGTCCTCTCGGTTTAATCGTGTCGTGCAGCACACAATACATGAATACAAGATAACCCAACAAGTCAGCATCTATCTCGTTTGAAATAGAATGTCGCTAGTTTATATTCAAACCACGCCCGTTTCCGCAATATAGCCTTCACGTATTTAAGGCGATGAGAGCGAATTCAAAACGGCCCTTGGTCGCGCGGCCGAGAACTTCTGTCAGGCCCCGGCACGCCAAGGTCTCCGGATCGAGATCACGATTTGGATCTACGTTAACCCGCCAAAAGTGGACGTTTAACACTCAGAGTGCAATGCAAATATTGTTTTTAATTTCTTTTTGACGCAAGGTTTCTTGAAGGAAATTGAATCTTCAGTTTAGTTTATCGGATTTATTTGGGGAGAATATAAACAGTTTCGACGATATTATATCGATTTGTGGCCTCAGTGATAACGTCGGGGAATGGAGCAGCTTTGAAGCACGCGAGCCAGGGTTTGGCGGTGCAACTCCCACGTAAGGCGTGGATGTTCTGGCATGTGATAATGAGGTGACGGGCATCTCATGTATCCCGTTTGAACTATCATCCCATCAATAATCATTTATCTCTCATTAGCATTTACCCTCGCCATTACTAAAGAAAGGAAACTGAAAACCACCACTGTAGACACGTGTCTGGAAAAGGGAAGTAGTAAACGGCCCGTCCCTTACCTCACCTTCACCTGGGAGGTACTCGTAATCATCTGTTGTAGTCATCATAACTATCTCGATACGTAATGCAGATGAAATATTTTCATTATGTACAGATTTTTATAATTACGACAGACGTCAAAACATTTATGTTTACCAAATATTACCAGCTGGCCCGAAAAACTCCGCCTTCAATTGTGCACTTTACCAAATGAAATTTTAATTTTTAAAACATTCATAACTTAAAAATGCAAGTAATGCCGTGCTGTGTTTTCAACTTTCACAAAAAGTAGATTGAGCTGCCCCCCCCAAAATGAAAATTGTAACATTATGTTATTTCGCAGAAACGTAGTTTATTATTTGGAAGATCTTGAATAATAGGCCTGTTTACCTTTTTTATGCTTTCTTGAACGATTAATCATCACGAGCATTGAAACTCTATTAATTGATTTATATGAAGATTATTTAAAAAGATCTTGTAAACCAGTGTCACGGATGAGAGTTTCGTTAAGAACAAAAAATGGAAAATCAGGGGGCAAAGGCCAGAGAGGGGCAGAGGCGCGGGCGTGGGCGGAGGTAGGGGAAGAGCAGGGATGAGGACTTGGGCGGAGGCGGAGTGGGGGCGTGAGAGGGGCCGGGCGGG
>BOPP01000020.1:9496302-9516025 GCA_017312745.1 Gryllus bimaculatus
GGCCGGGCGGGAATGGGGGTGTGCCGCTAAGCGGCGCGGGATCGGGCTCCGGATCTCCGCTGACACGCCGAAAGGCGGAGAGCGGTTCCGCCATCGATCCGGCCAAGCACACCCGGCGGAAGCGCCGGAGCTAGGCGAAGGGGGAGGGGTCGGACCCGGGTGGTGGCAGCGGAGGCAGGGTAGAGGGGTGTACCGCCCGATGCACAAAAAAGAAAATAGGAAAGAGCGGGTACATCGCGAATCACACTCGGTCGTTTATTGGTATGATGTCTTCGCTTCAAAATTCACGTTTATATCACTGTTAATAGTATTGCAGGGCAAGAAGACAAGTTCATTTGAACTAAAAAACAACTATTAGAAGGGGCGGCTCTTGCTGGTGACTGCACGCCTTCTACCGCTCGTGCCCGGGTTCGATCCCAGGCTGTTCCAACTGGAATTTGTGGTGGACAGGGCGGCAAGTTTTCTCGAGGTACTCCCGTTTCCCCTGCCAATGGTATCGCTCCATCAATAATTTCATATCCTCTCATTAACCACCATTCTGCTTAGGATCCGGTATGCGGATACCTTAGAGTACCGAGAGATAGGGTCCCGCCCTGGAGAAGGAGAGAGAGGGGAAATAGCGAGGGAGTAGGTGACGCCCCCTCGCAAGACCCAAGATATGTATAGCAGAAAGTGGATGTAATGCCAGGCGCTGGTACAGCTGGAAGCTGACCCCTGAGGGGAAAAACAGACTTCAGTTATTTAGTTATTTTACAAGTGTTGGTAAAGCAAAGTAACCTAACCTTTGTCAAAGTCGAATCTTTGTTAACCGTGCCCATTCTTCCCTTGTACTTCAACTTGTAGACCAATTCATAACGTGTCTGTGTTGTACAACTAAGTAGAGCAGTTCATTTGCGTTACACTATGAAACTTTATAATAACTTTCGAGCTTTCTTCACCTGAACGCAGATTAAACAAAATGTAATTTCCTCAAAAAGGAAATAATACATTTGTACACTTTGTACACATTTACATGTGACAAAAGGTGAAAATGCACACATTTGTACATTTTGATCTTTTTCGGCTCTGCAGAAGGCGGCCTCGCCGGCTGACTGTGCTTGCGCAGCGGAATTTGGGACAAGTTTTGGTGCCAACGGGAAGTGACGGATATTGCTGCCATCGAGTGAAATGTATCCGTGGAAGCCATAAAAAAATTGACGTAGCAAAATAATATTGGAGAAAACATTTAATATTCTTCGAAAATGCGAGTTAGAAATTTTGTAAAGCGTGTAGAACCTAGTTATCTCCTAAAATAGGATGAAGAGAATGCAAATCCGGGCAATGATAACTTTTTTTGAAAATATAATTTTAAGCAGTCTTTACCTGAGTTGTGCACATGGCACTATATATTTTGCCCGTATGAAACTTCCGCACCAATTTATATGCCAACTTGCGAGGAGCACGTCACACTTTCGTTCGGTTGTATACGAAAGTGGAAGTAGATCTTACAGCATTTCCACAGAGTAGCATTGTCGTGTCCTCGAGTAGTCGTGAGGTGAATCATACTACGTGACAGCCTCACCGCAAATGTTAGGAGTAAACGCTGCTGCAGGAGTAGCGGAGCGTGGTGAGCACGGAATGGGGCTGAAAACGCAAGTGCTGTAAGCTGATGATGCAGCGTTCAGTCTCCCGGAACAACTTGCGTGAAGCCCGGAATTACAAGCGATTTCGTTCTCCCAGAGGTGGTTGAGAGGAATGTTGAAAAAACGTCTTAAGCGACATTAATTTCCAAATGTTTGTATCTCCACCTGCTGGGTGATGAAACCAAAAGCACAGCACATCGACGCCTTACCTCACAAGTTGTGTGATCTCGCCATGGTACGACACACGCAGTACTTCCGGGACCTATTAAGGTCAAACGTGCTTATTTTACGTCAAAGGGAAATACTTGCGACGACTGGCAGGAGACAACACGTGCTCTAGATAGCTGACCGGAATCCTTCGTTTGTTTTAGTTTCCTACCGTGGAGTCAACCATGCACTTGCATCCAGGCGTTTACAACAAGAGCTCTCACGGGGACGTAAATCTGTTACGAGAGAGTTTTATGGGCTGCACGTGGATCGTAGGTTGTTTGCCCTGGTAGGTTCAATGAAGTGTTTTGAATGGGAAAACTGTTCTTTGCTAGGGTGGGTAATAAGGCATGTCAGTGAGTAAGCTAACACCTACATTAACATTTTAATGTGTTATTAAACTCCTTGCTTTAAACGAAGATAATTGTTATCAGCGTACCATTAAAATTAGTACATTCCTCTCACAATTGTAAACTTTCATTCAAGGCGTAAGGGCACCGTTTACCTTCTTGAACTCAAGTGTAATAAATAACAATTTTCCTTTAATTTTTACGAATACGCATATTTTTTTTAAATTGTCTATAATATATCAAAGTACTTTATCAGAACTTCGGACGTTCAAAAAGGGTGTACATTTGATTTCCAACTGATCAGAACCTGAGAACGTTGTAACGCTCCATAACACAGACTTATACTCATTATCATTATATCTGTATCAGCACATAGTAGACTAATATAAATAATTTAAATATTCTCCCTGAAATTCCTTTTATTCCATAATTGTCGGTTCGTTCATTTTTTTAAACCGTTCACATGAAGCTCTTTGAAACACGCCGCTTTCGATCGCGTACAGAATGCCCTGTGCGGAGGTACATCGTCTGAGTGAAGTGCTCCGAGAGATTCTGCTCCGGAGGCGGCGGCGGGGGCGGCGGTGAGGCGGGGGCGGCGCCGGGGACGGGCGGGGGCGCGGCAGGGGCGGGCGGCGGGGGGCGGCGGCGGTGGCGGCGGGGGCGCGGCAGCGCGTGGCGGCGCCCGTGCAACAGAGGCGCGGCGCCGCCCGGCGCAGGCGCTTCTCAGTGCGTGCGAATTGGAGCGTGGTCCCTGGCGCTGCGCAGTCCAACGACACGCGAGCGAGGCGACGCAACGCCGACGCGCGTGGTGCAGGCGGCGATTCTCGTGCGTGCTGTACACAGGCGCGGCGCCCTTGGCGCCTCGCCGAGACGCGGTTCATGCTGACCCCTTCGCTGCCTGGGCAGCCCGCCGTCCGTTACGCTGCCACCGCTTGCCGTGGCGATGGCTCGCTGCCATCGCCGCCTTCCTCATTGCCGTCCCCGCCGATGCTGCCACGCCCATCAAAATCCCCACATCGACATTTTTGTCACCGCCGCCCCCACGCCTCCGACGCCTTGTATGCCTCGCTACTCCGCCACCTCCCTATACTCAATCTCACCTCCCTATACCCAAGACTGACTGCGACCTTTCCCCTCTCCCCTCTTTCGCCGATTTCACCATCCCATCCTTTCCGCCATTCCCTTCGGCTCCACTCCTCACCTCCCTCTCTTCCCCGTTCTCCCCCTCCTTCGTCTCCGCTTTTGCTTTCGATTGGTTCATTAGTGATTCCGGGCGCGTCAACGGCTAATGTGCTTAGTCCCGTAAGTGTGGTGCATATTTTATCGTGATGCGCGGTGATCTTTCCCCGCTGTATGGCGAGATCCGACGCTGACGGGTTTTCCCAACCAGGTATCTCCCACCAGCGGAGCATCGCTCCCCCACCGAGCAAGCAACAAGTGTAAGCTCCCGACAGGTCTCCCGGCATGTGTGGTAGTGTAGTGCATGTAAGAATATGTGTGTACAAGAAAGGGGTGAGGATAGGACAAGGAAGAGGAAAGAAAGAGCGCGCACGGTCCGTGGCCCGTTTGTTAGGTACAGCTCCGGTATTCGCCAGGAATTGTTCGGGGAAACCGCGGAAAACTTCCGAACGTAGATGCTGCTAGACTGTTAGAATTTTTCTCCAAACAGCGACTGAACTCGACCTCCCCCCCCCCCCGCCCCCCTGCTCTCCCCGATTCCACCATTCCATCTCTTCCGATTCTTCTTTCGGCTCCTCTTCCCCGCCCTCCTGCATCCCAGCTCCTTATCCGTCTTGAGCCTTATCTGTCGCGACCGCTCTTCTCTGCATCGCACCCACCGCTTCGCAGTCGCCCTAGCGCTGTTGTCCCTCCAGCCCGGTCGCGCATTGCTGCAGCCGTTACGAGAATGTCCATCTCGTCGCAATGACCCCGTTACGAGTACCAGCAGTTCTCAGCACTACTCAACCTCCGTAGCGTGATTAAAGCATCGTAAGTTTCTCGGCTTCAGTTGCGCATCAAACTACCTGAAAAATTAATGGACGTGCATAAAAAGGGAAAACAACAATTGAAAGAAAACGTTGTTGAAGTAATATTGATATATTCAGCGCGTATGTGAAGGAAAACTGTGCAATTTTTTTTCTCTGTTAACACATAAATTAACTTCTAATTTTTTTAAAATTATTTTTTCTTTCGTTGTTTTTTTTTTTTTTTTTTTTTTTTTTTTTTTTTTTTTTTTTTTTTTTTTTTTTTTTTTTTTTTTGAACCTGTCTATTGAATTTTCCTGAATGTATTAACTAGTTTTGTAATGTGTTTTTCGAATTAAAATTTTCAAATATTTTAAAATTTTTACATTATTCAGCAGCTAAGATACGCATAAGGGCGTTAAATAAATTATAGAATATCTGAATATCATTTATTTTTTCGGTAATTTCATCTTTGTTTCCAGTCATATTGATTTGCCTATACGACGAGTGAGTGACTCGCACCCTGAAAAAATACTAGTGCAATGTTTAGACAGCTTTGTTGGCTTCCAAACATTTTTATAACAATCGGAAACAACATTTAATTAAAAATGCAGTTGAATTAAAAAAAAATCAATGTTTCCTTTTTAGCCCTTTCGCTTTTCGTATTTAGTCAAGAGTGACTCCTGTTGGACAAGGACTAGAAGTTACGGCCGTTGAAACTCTTGTAACCTGCTCGGGGTTACCATTCCCGTTTCCTTCTCAACTCATCCTCTTTGTTTACACTTGCTCTGATCATCGGTGTTCCACCGCAAATGCAGCCACCGCCCCGATTAGCATTAACTAGTGCTTTGCACTTGCTTCCACGCTCGCTCACGCCCTCTACCAGGAGCCATCGGGCCTTCTCCCGCCCCCACGGTCTCTCTACGAGGAAGGCCGCCCGCACAGAAGCACCACGCCCCACTGCTCTATAAGCTACTCCACTGCGCTGGCGTGGCACGAGCTACCCTTTTCGATCCGGACGCCCTAGTCGCTCTCTCGTCCGCCTCCTTGCTCCTTCACTACGCACTCTATCCTGCAGTAGTAGCTCTTTCCTTCGGGTTTCTCTCGCTTTTCATATATTCTTATTTAGCGTTTTCTGTTGGTTCCTTGTTCATCCGTTGGTTCCGGACTGCTTCGATAGTGTTTATTGCGTTTTCATAGCGGTGCATGGATTCTTTTTCTATATCAATATTTTCCTTCTTGTTCTCTCATTTTTCGTCGTAGTCATTTTCTTTGTATTTTATCAACACATGTATTTACATTATTAATATTGATTTTATGCAAACCGTATGCATATCTCTGACTCATTCTTCTCTCTCCTTCAGCGTCCCTTTATTAGTTTCGCTTCCTCTCTTCAACAGTGTCCCTTGGTTGACTATGGTTATATCTGTAGTTATAACCAAACGTTAAATCTATAAGTTTGTTAGACCGTATTCAAAATAAAGCAATAAAACTTGTTGGAAAAACCATTGATCAAACTCAGATGTGGGAAACCATAGGCAAACGTCAAAAGATTGCTAGATTAGTAAACCTTCTCAAAGCGTACACTGGATGTAAAGCGTTAAATGACATTCGAACTAGGATAGGGCACCCTCAATATTTCGGAAGAGGAGATCATCCATACAAAATCAAATATAGGAATCAAAAGACCGACGTAGGTAAATACTCTTTTGCCAACCGGACAATGACTGGAACAATTTACCTGCTGCAGTATTGGCGGCTTTTCCCTCCAGTGTGCGTTGCTTCTGGACGTCTAGAGAATTGCGTGTGATGCCAAATAACTGTGTATGTTAGGTCTTCTTAGACATTTTCCTTTGTTTTACTTTGTTAGTTTTTACTTAGTTGTACTTTTCATATTATATGCATTCCTATATATGTAACATTAATATCTCTGTATATGTGCTGTAAAACTCTGCCACCGAGCGAAAGCTCATTAGCAGAAAAAAATAAATATTATTATTATTATTATTATTATTATTATTATTATTATTATTATTATTATTATTGGCGTATAGGCCATTACTGACCACGCTACACAATTAACATGTGTAATTCTTCCAGGATCAGCTTTTCAGCTATATTCTTGGATTACAACAAGGTTTTTACGCCTTGTAGTGTGAATTATGAGATGATAGGATGATGATAGGTGAAGTGACATTAATGGAGTGATAAAAATGGAGTAAAAGGTGATCGTGGACTTTTTGAACCATCCCAGCATTCGCCTTATGACCGAGGGAAACCACGAAAACCCCGGTCAGGATGGCCGGCCCGGGAATCGAACCCGGACCTCCCGATTACGAAGTCAGCGCGCCACGCACTGACAAATATTATTTTATTATATTATTTTGTTTCTTTGGCTCTTTCTTATCCTCCGTTCGCTTTTGTTTTTCTTTCCCCGTCCGCTTCGCTGCCATCGCTTGGGTGCAGCCCTCGCTCGCGGATCCGCCGCCTCCCACCCCCAGCGAGCGGAAGTTGCTGCGTTCGCGTAATTTAAGAGCAGCCAACCAGGTGATGCGCCGAGCGTTCTGCCAACCTTGCGCGCACGCCAACACAAACATCCTGCTTCCTCTGCGCGGAAAATTATCGAAGCATACTTTTGCATTGTTGATGTTGGCGTCGCGTATTCGTCGCTTGGCTTGTCGAAGAACGAGACTCATTGTACACGTTGCTACCTTTATTGATTATTCCGAGGTCACGTGAGCGCGATGTTATAAGGTGAACAACTTCGTAATAACTTCCTGAGTACGTAAGTGCTGATAAATGTACGTCTCGGTTTCTGTATACAAACGTCTGGTTCGTAGAAGACGTCTGTTATTTCCACGATTCATTTTTATTTCTTTTAATGATCCGGTGTTCTATTGTGTCGTAAGATGTAGTTGAGTTGTCTCTGCAAACATTTAAGAGTCCGAAACGTTACTAAAGGAACTCGTACAACGATTCAGAATTTATCAGATATTAATGAGGTCAGAAGATTGTCCTTGACTTTTGAAGCTTACGAGACTTGTCACGTACAATCGCATGGCAAGAAACATTGTTTTGGCAAGTTCTGCCAAGAGAGCCAACGTCTTGGAGAAAGGAACCGGAGTTCGACGTTAAGGGGTAGAGCGAAGCAGTATCCGTTGGGCAATGCTAAGTAGGGTAATTGGTCTTCTTAACGATTCCTTCGCCGGTTTTTTACATCGTTACGACTGGAATCGGCAAACACTTTTTTATCCCGCGGGGGCGCCTTGCAGTCACGTAGATGGAAACCGATGGCGAGTTTGGAACTTTCCCACTCGCTGGCGAGGTCGCGGCGGCGTTGGAGGAGGTAGCGCGGGCGCGAAGGCTGATGCGGGGGAGGCGGACGAAGTTAGAGGCGGGAGTGAAGGCCGGGACGGGCGAGGAGGGCGGAGAGAGGGGGCGCGGCGTGGGTGGCGATGACGGACGGCAAGTGCAGTGGGGAGTGGGCGAGCTGCCACGACGCGAAACAGGGTTCTCGTTTCGTTTTGCGAGCATCCCGAACGCAGAAGAAGCACATATTAGTCTGTCAATATCTGCGCGTGGACCGCGAGCGGGCCCGGCTGCGGTGGCGCAACCGGACGCAGCTTCGCTCCCGGATGGCTTTGGGAAGCGGAGAAGTCGGTAGGGGCGTGTTCGACCGTGACTAGATTTTCTTGTTGGAACTACTTCGAGTACACACCTGTCTCAGTGTTAAGATGTAAATAAAGCACCCATTGGACTCTCTGGAAACGTCAATTATCAATTATTATTATTATTATTATTATTATTATTATTATTATTATTATTATTATTATTATTATAATTATTATTAAAAATAATGGTATTATTATTATCATTATTATCATTATCATTATCATTACTATTATTATTATTTCCAAAAATTAAGAAGTGGAATTACAGATTAGCTCGTATAAGGCATTGATGATTGTTGAAATGTAATTTTTCTTTATCTCTTGTCATTTTTGTCAACTCAATTTCCATGCAACCGCGAGAATTAATATTCTTTTATTTGGAATTTTCACTTTTTTGTTGCAACTTAATTTAATATGTCGAGAACATACTACTTCAAGCGATGAATTTACTTTTTATTGTTCCAAACCATAATTTACTTTGCCCTGATTCAAATATTATCTTGTATGTAGCTTTGCTTCAATATTATGGATAATTAGATAGTTAAAAATAAAATGGGTATATAAATAGTTTACCATGTTGGATGCCTTGCATTTTGCACGTTCTTGAAACAAATTGTATTTCGGGGTTAAAAATTGTCTATTGTGCTAAAATTATTATTTCTCACAGGAATTTACTTTCGAAAACGTTGGAAAGGAACAAAACTCTCTTTGGAATTCAATTAATTAAGTTCTAATTATGACCGAAAATCCAGGACAGCTAACGACGTTCTTAATGAAATACCTTCCAAGCCCTTTTTTAAATCGTCAAATGCCTTGTCGAAATGAGATTAAAATTTAAAAGATAATGCGGATGTCTAACAGGATATCCAGCTGAGCAAAATGTTAGTAACTTTCTAAAACGCTTGTTATTTAAAGTGAAGCAAAGGAGGTGACGTTTCACTTAATATTCTGCGGGGGGGGGGCGGGGGGAAATTATGCAGTTTTTCAGATGTACCAACTGCTTTCAGGGACTTGTAAAATTTACCTCAATGTATTTCAATAAGAATAGTTCGTATTTTATTATAATAATAATAATAATAATAATAATAATAATAATAATAACTTATTCGATGTATCAATACCCAATACCCACAACATATCGGGAAAATATCAAGAGAAGATCCAGAAGTATACCGACTCGCCCTATGAAGTCGCAACTCAGTGGAACTTCAGTAAAGTGACAACTGTGCCTATAATAATATCAGCTACAGGAGTGATCCCGAAAATGACACTTCGGGCACTGGATGACTTCCTTTGATGCCAGGAATGTATATAATATTGCAAAGGTGTGTAATTGAATACATGCCGTATTGTCAGAATCCATCTAAACCTTTCAGTAAAGCAACCACACACCTGGTCATCATTCCTGTTGTGTGTGTTGACATACCGACCAGTAGATACCTGTGAATAATGCTAAAATAATAATAATAATAATAATAATATGCTTTTATTAATATGGCGAGGCTCGGGCCATCAGGCGCGCTCTTCCGCCTAACCATTTTTATGCTTCATTTCGACGTACAAAATGTATATATTTCTATTGAATTCCTTCTGAATGGTCGTCTGAATAACATGGTTATGTTTTAATAAATTAAATATGAATAATGAATTGTGTAGAAAAAGTCATCAAATCAATATTGTAGCTTTGTATTCAAATACCTGTATCGAAAATATAAAATGTGTTTATATTCTATTGAAGAATATCATATATAATATGCATTTATTCATCAGAACTGATTGTCTGTATTTGCTTTCAGGTGAGTAATACGATCTGACTGAGAGAGCCAGCTTTGCAGTTGCCAGTATTTGTGAGTACATCTATTCAGGAAGTTTAGTCTACGACCGTAGTTAGATGAAAAATAGTGTTTTGTTCCATTTATTCTGCATGCATATTAAAAGTAAATAAACGCAGATTTAAAGGAAAATTATTTCATTGAATAGGAAGTAATATCCTTCCTTAGTTTAATATTTTATGAAACATTTATAATTACTTAATTGTAATGATTTTGTCGTAAAGCAGTATACACGAGTTTTTGCGTTTATTATTTGCAAGCAAATTTGTCTCATTTTAAATTACATAACTTAATAAAACATTTTGAAGGAAGAATACTAGAGGATAACTGATTTTTTATTTATTTTAATTTTCGTATCAGAAGTTTGATTTATACACCCGAAAAATTCTTTTTTATGAATAAACCATGAAGTGATTGGTCATTATATTGAAGACAGAGAATCAGCGTTTCCTGTTTGAACTCGAACATTTACCTCTCCGCCTTCTCTCAGCAGAGCCTCTCACAGACCACCTGAGTTGGCCCTCTCTACCGCCTACCTGCATTGTTAGCCCCTCTCTCCGACCAGCACTCGGCTCCTAAAGGGCGACCGAAGCCCTGCTTACGGAGGCCCCGGATCGAATCCAGGCGGCGCGGCGTGGCCAGATCTCCCTCCTCTCGACCTCGATCGCGTCCGCGAGAGGTCCAAATCCGATTAGGAAGCGGTGGCGGAGGAGGCAGCGGAGGAGACGGCGGAGGCGGAGGTGGAAGCGTAGCTGATGGTGTTGGAGGGGTCGGAGGGTGCGGGGGAGGCCGAGGTGATGGTGATGGCGGAGGCAAAGGCAAAAGCCAGGGCGGTGGGAATTAGGGTGGGGATGGTGGAGGAAGCAAGGGCTTCGGTGGCGGGGGCGGGGGCGGTGCAGGCGGGGGTGGCGCTGGGGGCGGAGTGGCCGTCCGCGAAGTCCCTGCGGAACACCGGCCGGTTCGGCGCGGCGCCTCACAAAGCCCTGCGCTGGGTCCTCTGGGCGCAGGCGGGTGGATGCATATTCATCAGGCGCAGACGCCCTGCCATGCAGTGGGCCTAAACGACTACTAAGTGCAGACTGCAAATCTCCAAAGCGTTAAAAAAAGTGTTTGTTACATTGTTAGTAAATATACAATAATGAAACGTCAGGATATTTGCAAGTACTAGAAACGATATGATACTGCGAGTAAACAACGAAATACTTCACATGTTTAATTTTTTTAAAGGAAACTTTGCTCTTAACATCTTTTTACACGTTTCTGTTTTGTTAGTACTATTGCTTAGGGAATAATCTCAATGTCACCTATAATCAATATTATTCTTATACTCGCGTTATGAAGTCCACTGAAAAATATTTCGTAGCATTTCAATCGTTCACTTTCATGACGTTTTTTGAAGGCCTATTTTTCTGTAATAGATCTATCGTTAGATTGCTGTTACTACACCTATTTTCAATATTCCTTTTTTCACTACATCTTATTTTATTTCACTTCTACGATCATTTTAAGCAGGTTTTGTTTTCCAGTTATGTTTTACCCATTCACTTGCTTTTTTACCTAAGAAAGATCAAAAGAGCGGAGACGGAAAGGAAAGAGCGGAGACGGAAAGAAATCAACTAAAGTGTGTGTACCCAAACAGGCCAAAAAATCTGACCCTTATTTATTGGGCGGCGTGCTCGTGTTTCGGCCCATTTGCGAGCGCTGCGCGGCGCAGCGGCCGCCGTCGTGGCGCCGGGCGCAGCGCGCTCGAGATGCGTGGGCGGGGCGGGGCGGTGGATGCACTTTCTCCCATCGCAGACTTTTCCAATTAGGCTGAAAGCGATACTTCGTGTTCCTGCGCGAGCCCAGGCTAGGGTGCACGCAGACCCCATGCTAATGTAGACGTGTTGGTTTTCGTCCGTGCATATTGCAGTCTTCTGCAATAAACGTAAATTCGAGTGCTGTACATGTAAAGATATAGACTTCTGCCTTAGCGACGTATATGTGGCAACAATATCACTGGTGAAATTGTTCTGAAAGGGTACGGATGCACGCTATTATGATTGTTATAGGATCGAATTTGAATTTAACAAATTTAAGAATATCTCGTATATTGATGCTTATGGATTCAGCCGAATTTTTATGTGTAAAAGAATCCGATAAAAAGTTCATATTTGTGACTTACTTTCCTCGTTCTTGTATTTTATTTTATGTGTAATTCTAGAGGTGTATTTACTACATCAGTTTTGAAATACAAAGGAATTAATGTGGCATAGGTCGAAATCAGCTGGTTTTATTGAGAGCTTTCCTTGGGAAATTTGATCTTAATACCGATTATTTACACATAATCATTCGTGAAAAGTTTCGAAATGTTTATCAAATTAATTTTTTCCTATTTTTTAGAATATCCAATTTATGGATGAAATGTATATAACGCGTTTTAAATATCCATCTAGAACAATACAACAGAAAGAGAATTAACTACCTACAAAAATGTATGTGAATTTGAAAGTTCTTTAACTTCCATATCTGTAAGTTGTTATGGTGGTTTGTAACGTGCTGGAACGCAGAAACAGGACTCTTGGACCACCTCCGAATGCGCTTCGGTGTCGAAAATGTCGTGAATTTACGAGAACCTAGCGTAAGTAACTAATTTCGATTTCCACATTGTCCATCAAAAACAGAAAAAAATATTAACCGGTTATATTTATCATTTACTTCGACCTTTCCATGATTGAATGAATGTGAGCTATCACTAGGGAATTTAATTTTTTTGCGAACATTTAAGCAAAGGATATACCGTAAGTGCGACATTGCCTGTGAGGATTTTCAGTCGTGCCATTCCCGGCGTCAGTCCGGCGTCGAACCCGCGCTCTGGGAAACATCTCCTAAATTGTGCCCGCGTACGAGAGCGCTGCGCAATTCCCCACGGGGCCACTCGCTGCAACTGGAGCGCCGACGACGCCGACGTGCCGGCAACCCCGATGGCCTCGTCGAGGGCGACGATTGAGCGCGTCACTTAACGATAGGGTTTTCTGAAAAAGGAAGGAAACGCATAAAATGGGATTCGAATCATATTTACAAATTAAAAATTCCATTCATCGATGAATCAAATGCATATTGGTGCAATTTTTCATTAATCAAACAATTCAAAACTTTATGAATTTTAAAATTGAAAATAACTGTACAATTAATCCTTCTGCCCAATGTATTACTGGAGATACATTCAACATGTTTATTATTGTATAGATTTTATTTTATGATACAAGTGTTTGTGTATGTTTTTAAATGTTTGATCGATGTAAATAGTATTAATAAACTGTAGTTTTTAGATCTTCGTTAGTACATAATTTTGATAAATATTCAAATATTTATTCAATTTTTTAAAAGTCAAAAATGGAGTTAATATGTATTTTTAGTGTAAAAAAAACTAATTTGGTATATTTCGGAGAGATTTTCTTTATTCGATTCTAAAATAGCAAAAATTGCTTCGGTAATTCATCGGAACTGCCAAAAATCGATTGGATTCTAAAATTGCAAAACTAGGTTCGGCGATTTAACAGTACTTCCAAAACTGGATTGAATTAAAACAATATTTAGAAAAATTTGATTCTCCCTTAATGGTCTCGTGTTTGCCCAAGCCCAGCGTCAATACCACGTCCGCCGCCGGCCGGAGTTTGAAACCCGACGCAGCGCAGCTCTCCATGCCTCCCCCCCGCCACGGCTCCGTCCTCGAGCCCGAGGAGGTTGAGTGGCCCAAGTGCTCCGCCCGGCTCGTTTGCGAACCCCTCTTCGGCCGCCGCTGAGGCGGAGCGCGCTCGCCTCTCGGCCGCATTCAGGGCGCCTGCGGACTGCTCGCGCTCTATTCCGATGGCGGAGGAATCTTGTTCGCCCCGGTTTGCCACCTACACTGTAATACTGGTTTCTGGTCGCGGGATGCTCTTTTGAGAAATCGTCGCAATCAGGATAACAATATTATATCTGACGCTTTTGGCAGAAATGATGTTTTGACTTGTTAGAACTGTGTACATTCAGATCTGTATCACAATAAAAATTCTTTCAAATGAGTCGTACCTATGAAGAAAATGACATAGCGTTTTGAAAATTATTCATAAGCACATTTAAACTTTGAAAATGTAAATTTTTCTTTAAGACCGATAGGACTTGGACATTCTGAAGCCACAAATACCTCAACTGGTTCTGCCAAGCGAGCTGGATTCAGGGCATCGTCACCCGAAAAATACCCGAGCTGACTCCAGAGACACTTTCTCCCTTCCCCGCACCCCCTTTTCCCCTTCGTGGGACTCACACTGCGCCGCACGGAAATCGCAATGGCGTTACTTCTCTTCGATTCGATGGACGTTCACTAAGCGTTTCCGAGAACAGCTTGAAAGAGCGTACTGAAAAATCTTGAGACGAAACTTGTGGGAAGAGGAGGAAGTCTCTGTTGACTACAAACATTCTCTCGCGTACATAAACCGGTAAGCCGTATTATGAAAACACGTCAGAGGTTGAGTAGTCTTTGCGTGGACGGCTGAGAGACTAGTGCGTCGTCTTGGATGGGTAGTGGTGGGAACCTGTGTGACCCGGATGCCCTGGGCATTAGCACTAGGGCCATTGTTTTTGGGAAGGCCGGATCTAAACCACCGTAAAAAGTTACAGTGATATCTGCGCAAACAGCCGCCTCATTTAAGCGGACACCTCCGTTAACAGTCACTTTTCTTGAAAGACATTGATTGTGTACCTGATACGTATAAAAAAATCTCTCGTCTCTGCGGCCACCTGGCCTCACCGCCAGCGACCTGGCACGTTACGTAGATTGACTTCTTTAAAGCTGCCATCTCTACCAATTTTGAACTTTAATAGAACAAGAAGCGGAAGAGCAGTAGCTATACTGTAGATTCAATATCTTCATGTAACAGGATGCCTGGTCAAATTACTTAGAATAGCGACATATAGAATCGCTCTTCTGGCAAGAATTTAATTTCTGTTTAAGGTACAAACATTTTTACTAAATACCTCTCTAAAATCACTTCTTCGCTTCAGTTACATCGAGTATTTCTGAATCGCATTTTGAACGTCTAGTTTAATTTGTAGTTTCATTGGATGAGGACGGAAAGTGTTTTTTTACGAGGTTGAGAATGTTTGACACTTAGAGAGAAGGCATGCGAACCTGAAAAGCGAAAAAGGTATCAGTTATTCCATTTGACAGTATCCCAGTATTTCCTCTATTTCTCTTCCTCCCTTTTCTCACCTTTCTTGTGCTTTCCGGATACTCTCAGTATTATCGTAGAAATTAGAATTCCGTCGTAATCCGTCGGTGAGGGTAATTCCCATCTGAACTGAGCTGAGGGCAGCGAATTGGAAACACGTGTAAGACATGGGGCGCTCACTGATTGCGGCACAGACAGTCGAAGCAATCACAATTACATTGCCGCTCATCATCATTATCCAAATCACCATTTCGAAACGTGGGCGGACTGGCATAGTTTTATTTACCAGACCAACAACTCGTGAATAACACACCGTGTGAAATGGTCGTGAAACACAAAATGTAAATATTCATCATTGACGACGACTTAACGCAATGGTCCCCAACCTTTCGGAACTCACTAACAATAAAATTCATGAACTATAATCACGTGAACATTGGTATACAATAATATTAGTAAAAGTGGGTGTAACCCATCAAAATGACGCCAAAATGATGCGAGGGTTATTGTAAAAACAATATTTATAAAATGCAGGGTTGGTGTTTTTCTTTCTGTTAAAATTTCCTTTAATGAATTTTTTCCCAGAAAATTTCTCTAAGAAACAATCTTATTAACAAACACTTTTATTAAATCAGGAGATGGCTACATGATATTGACTATGAACAAAGTAGGATTCTTGTAGGATGAAAAACGCATCCACATGTCGAAAGATTGACCCCGCCCTATTAAATCAAAATAGCTAGTAATCGATATTAATTTAGGGAATCTTACGTGGTGTTGACGTATATTGCATTTTCCCAATCTCCAAGCCCACTTCTGTCACCCGTCCTCTAACCTCAAATTCACTCCAATTAAAGTGCGCGCCGCGAAAACTTGTCAGCTGTCATTCCAGCACCAAATTCTGTGAATTGCGGGTTCGGATTGGTTGCTTCTTAATTTTTGTTTATGAAGACGTCCTATCAGGAAAATCTTATTTGGCGGCATATATCTATGCCATAAATACCCTATGCAATTAAATAGGTTTCTATGATGTTGCAGTTGCTCAAAAAATTGCGAGGACGCTGGACATTTTGATATTGATAATAAATACAGAACTTAAATTTTGTTTTTATGGATTTGCACCTGTAACAAAATGGTAATTATTTAATGGTAAAAATTGTGAAAACTTTTTAATCATAAACAATTTTTAAATGTTATTTAGTTATAATAAAATTATTATTTATTTTATTTATTATCAGATATTGAAGAGTTTTTAAGTATTACAAATTCTAACATGAAATTTCTTGTTGTATGTTGGAGAAGTAGATGAATTTTGGGGTTTATTGTTAATAGACAAGAGAAATGAAAGATATGTTCAGTTATTTTCTGGTCCATATCATATTATGGACCGCCGGCTGCCCATCGACCACTGACTTAGAACACAATTACCCTAGGCCAGAAATCGCCAAACTGTCGATCGCGAGGTATTAAGGCACGTGGGGCTCGTATAAGCAGCACGTGAAGAAATTGTCCGCAGATCGCATTGTCACGTTCAGGTTGTCTAACCTAGAGTTTTTCCACTGAGCTTAGACGACTTACAGACACATCTGCTTGCATACGCCCGCACAACTGTCAATCTTATCGTGTGATTCCTCCTGATATTATATCTGTTATGTTTTGTGTGATCTTATTTCTAGCCTGAATTCCTTTGGAAGATTTGAAAATGGCGAAGTTTTGCGACCACTGCTCTAGGTCACGCAGTTAACTGGTCGTCCAGTTTTTCGGAAGATTACATTAAAAATAAAATATCTAAACGTGAACTTTTGTGTGTAATTTTGAAAAATTATATTTTCTGGGTGTGATTAATTTTTATTCCTTACAAACCCATCATTCTAAAATCAAGACTATCAGGCTTCGATTAAAGCAGTTGACTGCTTCCTATCACAGTCCCAAATAATCGAGTTGTATCTCGTGATTCTTTCCGTCTTAAAGCCATTCGTTCTTTCTGATTTCCTGAGAGAAAACCTCAAAAATACCTGTCCGCCCGGTGAGTTGATGCACCATTTCCCTTCCTGGAAAGAAGTAATTTTCGTTTCCGAGGGCTGGAGCTTAATTCGTTCCACTTCTTTCTAAGGCAAAAAGCCGTTGTTGGCCGGCCGTTATGAATTCATCATCTTCCGTGTATTTAATTATGCATGGAATTTTACATTAACGGCGAGTTCTTACGGAAGAAGTTATATAATTACTGGAGTCTTCAAATTCTATCGAATCTTAACAATTTTATATGAATGCTGTTGCTGTTATATTCGAATGGATATGCTATCCTGAAAATTTGCCTTTTACGAAAGGAGGAATTCGTAACTGACAAATTAATAAACACCATTATCATCCGTCCATGACGTGCTTATGAAATAATAATGATTAATTAGAGAACTTTTTCTTAGGTTCATTAAATTTAGAAATTCTCCCTTCATCAGAAAGGTGTATTCCGAGATTATATAAAACATTTCTGAATATATTATTATTATTATTATTATTATTATTATTATTATTATAGCCTTCCAACATCTCGTTAAGACAAGTACCTCCCATCTACTGCAGGAAAGTACAGATGGTTAAGTGCACTAGATACATTGTTACTTAAGAATATTTACTTAATATTTACCTCAATCCTCAGTCCCTTTCGTCACATTATTTCTTTTGACTGTGATTAGTGAAACAATTCATTTTCTACACATATACCGGAATGTATAAATAGAAGCTTTTACGAACCACAAAAGCTTGAATGGGTTTGTCGATTTTCCTCCTTCGGAGGGGACGTATTGTCTGGAACACTCGGTCACACTCTAATGGTGAGAAGTCAACTTGCTCTGCCACCGCCCTGCTCGTTTCGTAGCGAGCGGGCGGAGAGAGCTGCGGCAGCATGAAGAAGGGTTTCAGAACCATCATTCGTCTTGCCTCTGGAAGTGCCAGCGGTGACTAATAAGCCCAGACTGTAAAGGCGGTCAGAAACTCGTCGAAGTGGGCTGACAACTACTGTTGCAAAAGCTGAATGCTTCTGAAAGTATTTATTGAAAATAAACAGCACAAATGTTGGTTGACAGAAAGCGTGCACTTGTTCTCTGTATAAAGAGACTGAAATGGAAGATGTCTGAAGGAAATACATTCAATAAAACTTCTCAGAGATAAAAGAGGAGAACCAAAATGTGCGAATTTGTTATATTTAGAATTTCTTGAGACCTACTCCACTACAATGAAGTTATTATAAAACACGTACGGTATATATTGGCAACACTTTTGTTTCGATTAGTATCAAAGTCACCACAGTGGCCTTAATTGTAACCCTCCATACGAGGTAATTTTGAGAATATATTTATTTCAATACATTACTAAGAAAAATACTTTTTTGCAACCGGCAGATTCGTGTATGCTACTGACGAGTACTTAGCTGAATCGAATTCAGCTGTTGGCCGGAGAATAATTCTAGTGGCCGACTGCTCTGATCGGTAGTTTTCCATGTTTCTCTGATCATCAGGTGGACACCGCAGCAGAATCCACCAAATAGACTATGGACCGCGCGCGATCTTCCCTTCTCATTCTTGTCATCTCTTCACTGCCACACTGAGGAGATAACAGCAGAGGGAAAACAGCAAGTCGACGTTTAGTCCGGCGCCGAATCACACCTACCAGTGGCGAAAAATCAGTGCCACCACCCGGAGTATAACATGCACTACGATTATGGTATTTACGCTCATCTTTGATCGCTTCAAACAATTCCGTTTATTCTCTACAATCAGAACTCGCTTATTCACTTTAGATTTCACTTCTAATGAAATAAATGAAATAAAATTCTATAACCCAAAGTATTAAAATGCACTTAGGTTCATTACCTATAAAATCAGTGTTTTTTTTTTCTGAAATATCACTGCTCAGCCGACGGTGTGTCAACAGTTCTGCGACATAGGTCCCGGTAATTATTTCGACCGGGATTTATACACGAGCTCAGTTCGCTGAATCATAGAGCAAAATATTGCAGTACTGACTGCACCAAAAACATTCTTGTTGCAATTACCATTGCGTGCATTAAATAAAAGTGACACCCATGCTTTTTTAATATAGAAAGGACGGTAATTGCAAGTGCAACTGCTTTTTCGCCCAGTATGAAAACCTGAGCGAGAGATAACGAATGCATCGAGACGTGTGAGGCAACTCACATGGGAAACGTCTGCTAACCCTTCAATCTGTTTCGACGTGTAAGATATGGATTTTTCTTCATGTAAACCATCGGCTCACACTTGAGCGAATTCCCCTCGCCACAGATTCGTCGGTAACCTCATGCTGTATCACTAATGGATCATTCGTATCTAAGTAAAACTTAAAAAGCGCATGAACAGTGTTTTGAGATCGAACACGTTGAATATTCTGTTAAATTTGTCTACCACTTATCTTGTGATAAATACGACATATACCTGCTTTTACTCACACTTCAATTACTAAATGTAAAATTGTTTTAAAGAAACAAAAAAAATCTTTTTGTATAGACATTAGCAGTTGTAAGTATGTAGCATTTGCAGTTGTACCTTGTAAGTTAAAAACGAAATAAACGAAAACTTGTATACCCATACTCAACGCCTTCTAGTAAACAAAAGTAGGAAAAGAAGCGATGTAAATTTGTCGAAAACATGAAAACTGCATTTCCCCAGTGAGTTTCACTTGTATTCCGCTAATCCGACGGCGTTATGTCACGAGATTCTTCCCTGTCCTTGGAAAAGCAGCGCCAGCTGCGCGTGGGTGCGAGGGCGGCGGCGGCGCGGCTGGCTGAGAGGCGCGGGTTGCGTCATCGCCGCGGTCATCGGCAGCGTTATGACGGATGCCGTTATCGCGGGCCGTCAGTGGGGCAGCGCGC
>BOPP01000020.1:9516035-9559835 GCA_017312745.1 Gryllus bimaculatus
GGACGGGGAGGGAAGGGGAGGGGCGGCGCCGGCAAGGCCGGGCCAGCGACCGCCCGGGCGCCGCCGCCCTTGGACGCCGCTGCCCGGCGCGGTGCCGTCGACCACACACGCAACACTCGTCGCCTCGCGCGCTCCGGTGCCCCCTACCGAACCCAATGAGAACGAATCGACTCCCGGCCCCTAGACTAACGCCAACTCGCGAATCGTCAATGCTTTTTGGACTGGTACGAAATCACGTAAAACAAGTATATCGGTTATGTGTTGCAGAACTGGTGCAATTCGTTGACGATTTTGAGTTTGAACTGTTACTTTGAGAAGAACTTCAAAGGTGCCTTTCGGTAATGCTTACTCCATAATCCATCGATGAAACCTGTAATGCCTGTACTTCAACCGACCGCGTAAAGTTGAATACGTGTTCCAAATTCGGCAGTGTTGCAGCCAATGAATGATATAAACATGTGTATGTATGTATGTATGGTGTAAAACCAATTTGAATCCTCTCGCGCGTTTTCGAGTACGCGACGGCGCCCCAAGATTTCGCCCTTTGCGATTGAACGGGAAACAACATTGATTCTCTGCAATGCGCAATATCCAAAGTATTTTTAAGAAAGATTCAAGCTGATGAATACTCCTCACGTTCACGTGCTTGGACCTCGCGTCGGAGGCAAAATCATTTGAGGGGTTCGTTAGGGGATAAGACTCTCGAGATGAATTGGATTTTCACCAGCGTAGACCATGTATTCGAAAACGTGTGATAAAAAATTAGAGACGTTTTGACTATTACAAATCCTTGAGGCTGTTCCCTTGCCGTATGTTCATCGAAGTCACCAGCATTCGAACCAGCACGCCACTTGTAAAACTCACATTTGTACGAGACACCTCAGCCTAGCAGTCGCCTTCGTTCCATTGGCCACTGCTTCAAGCCTCAGCAAGTGAAGGGCGAGCGACGTGAAGAAAATTTGTAAAAAAAAAAACCTTTTGGCAAATAGCATACGTAGTTAGTGCGTTTTTATTGTATCAGTGATCTTCAGTTTCCACGCGTGCTAACATTTTTTTCTGCTTTTTATGAGGTCGAACAGAACTATATCATAATCAGAGCCCTACAATAATTAAAAAATAATAGTCACTATTTCATAATATAGTGAAATTATTAAAGAAACCTTGTGCCGAATAACATACGTATTTAATGTGGTGTTGTTGTCACTAAGAACTTTGCGGTTCGATGTGTATTCACATTTCTTGTGCTTTTTACGAGGTTAAACTTAGAAAGTTTAAAAAAATCAGCAACAAGCTGAAGAAAAAAAGGAAAAAGAAAAAAAATAACATGTGTTCATATATATATATATATATATATATATATATATATATATATATATATATATATATATTTTCCAGATTATATATATATATATATATATATAATCTGGAAGTTCTTCACAGTTTCGACGTGTATTCGTATTCACATTTCCCTGCGCTTTTTACGAGATCCAACATACCAGAACGCTGTTCCACCCCGCGAGCGACCCGCCTGCGAGCAGGGAGAAGCACGCGACCCTCCGTGCGTGCCGACGACCTGAGGTGGAGACGCGCCCGTCTGGACGCACGCGCGTTCGCTCTCTCTTGCATTCGCTCACGCACACGCGCCCGCACGCTGCATGTGCGTGCGGGTCGCTCTGCTCTAGGATCGCCCGACACTGTTCGTCTGCACGTCTGTTCGTCTGTGCGGGCGCGTTCTTGTGGTATCGCGGAGCGATGGGGTTTGCGACGCTAGAGGAGAAAAACCGCTGGGATGTGGCTTTGATTGTTTCTTGGAGGTTATACTTGTTCACTTTCAGTTTGCTGATGCGGATGGGAGCGCTGACGTTAGTGTGCACCAGTACTGTCTTCTACGTTTTCGAGTCCTTAACATGTCTATATGTTGTACAGGAAGTAGTGACCGGGGGATAATCTCAGTGAACTACGGGAGAAATAACGTAAAGAGACTGTTAATAATAATAATATAATAATAATAATAATAATAATTATAAATTGCAAAGTTTGGAAGTTATCCACTAAATGGCCGGGCGTGCATTTTCAAAACAAAAACACTAAAGCTACGTTGATTTTTCATTCATAGATAGTTGCTTCCTATCCTACTTCAGACTTGCATAACATGCGATGACCTAGCGAAAACATCGACTTGATGTAAATAAGATTATTTCGCCGTATTTATTCTCTCACCGAAAAACGTACAGAAGGCGAGCAAGAAATATCATACCACATCATCACGGGGATATTCACAGGGGGAAAATATGTTGAGCGCTACATCATGATAATCATTGTTTAGAAACATACGGTTGTATGAAATAAGATAACCCGTGATCTCTTGGTTGTACAATTACCATTCATTAACACATATTATGATACTTAGGTGTCAAAGAGAAAATTAACAAGACAAATAAGATTCCGGCAGTATTAGTAAGAAAAGAAACGAATGTATCGCTACATAACTTACAGAATTGTTGTGTATTGCACAGATCCCAATTATAACGAACTCTTTATGGAAGTAATTAGAACGTAATCGTAATACTCATTGTTACATACTTCACCTTAAATGTTTTAAACTACATTTTTCTTGGTATTTAAACATAGTAATCAGTGTTCTGGAAATTTCTTCTGTGGCGTATGTGATTGCCAAAAACGTTGGCTGTATATTTCTTTTGCTATATCATGTGAATATTACATTATTATAATGAATAGTAAAATACGTGATGCCCTATTTATTGTTTGAAGAAGGGTTTCCAACAGTGTACCTCAAAAGAGTCAAACAAATATATAACAAGATCTCTCAAAAATTATTCTGAATCATTCTCGGAAGAAAAATTATTAAATTATTTTCTGGTGCTTCGACATTCGAACTTCAAGGAATCGATATTGTTTCGGTTACACTAAAATCTTTGCTGTGAAATATTACAAGTGCATGTAAACTTGTTTTTAGCAAAATGGTTCATGAAGGCGGATAAGAATAATTGTTTTTTCTGTTTCCAAAACCACTACGGGAACTCGGAATTTTCAAAAGCTATTTCTCAACAAGTCAGTCGACAAAATATAATGCAATAAATATATCCTGAGCTTAACTCCAAATTCTAATAAACTTATGTGAAGCATGGATTTTGCAACGAACTGAAAAACTGTATGAGGATATACCGCTTAATTGTGAGTTAAAATCCCGCAGTGAAAATAATTTTGGCTTCCACCGGCTATTGTGGAAATACCAAAAAATGTCACTATTGCATGTTTGTAATGCTGATACCGAGGTAAAAACAATAAATAATTTGAGTAATGTCCTCCACTTTTTTTGAGTAAGGTATATTATGAAATATATGTCCATAATTTTGATTCCGATGTCAGATAATAAAGTGAGTGAATCATTTTTCTGCAATTTTGATTGACATCTCACTGGCTTACTTGAAAATAAAAACGTATGAACGAAGAAAATAATTATCTCTTTGGATGTTGATCTAATTCCCTGGGTGTCACCGCAAATGACCCGCGTATGCTTCAGAGGATTAGTACCACACACCACAAATGTTTTATTACATAAACCATGCCCGACGCCCTCCCCACCAGCAATCCGCGTTGCTTTTGTTTTATGTCGATCGAGAAACCGTTAATTTGCAGCGAGAAAGCCCGCTCGCACGGTTTAATCCCGCGAAGAGCGATGCGCTGTACCAGCCAGCAGCACCGGAGTCCCCGTTGGGTCGTACGCCACCGAGATAGGCTGCCTCGGCTCCCCACGATTTACGAGTAAATAGATCTCATTTCGCGCGCGCTTTATTGCCTCTCATTACCCCCCCTCTCTCTCACCCCATCTCACCCCGATGGTGCGACACTTCGGGTTCCGGAGATCACGGTCGCTTTCCCGCAAACGAAACGGCAGCAACACTTTCGCTCCTGAAGGAGATTTTAAGAAGGCAATGTCGAATTTATTGGCGTTGGTCAGGCGGTAGCGCGTTTAAAAAAGGGATTTTAGAGGGGCTTGTGAATGACGCATGGCGGTGGTTATGTGCAATGATTATATCTTGCGTGTAGCCCATGGCCGGTTGCTCGGGGGTGTGGTTTTCGTTATTTACAGCATCTTGCGAATATCATGATCAGTTATAGCGTACCACCGATACTTGCGGCGGACTAGTACGATCATTAAATTGCCCTTTCCCTCTCGAATTGTGATTCAAATTACTCAGATGGGATCAAAGTACTTCGATTTTTTGAATTTTGTTACATATTTACGATGCAGAATTATCATAATCATTACATGCTTAGATGTCGTTATGATACGATGTTCTATTGTTGAGATGAAATTCCCAATACGAAATTCAGTATTTATCATAAATTTTGTTTTCGGCTTGTGACTTAACTGAATGTCACTAGGAAATATATTTCGAAACGTTTAATAAAAGCCTAAATACCCTGGATTCTTTGTAAAAAAAAAAAAAAAGCGTTAGCGGGAGCATTTCATTCACAACTCCATGGAAACTGTAATCAGGCAGCATAAAAATTGTAGGTTATGCATGGTCACTTCATAAGTCAGCGAGAGAAATGAGATGCTCTGCCCTTCGTTTTCTAAATCCAACAGCAGAGCCTGTGCCTGTTCCGTGAACGCATAGTGACAAAGTGCAGCCGTCTCCGATGACTCGCCACCGCCAAGGCATGCCGCACCTGATGAGGATTTCGCGTGATAATGGGCTATTTGCGCTCAAGACGTACACTGAATGGCCCGAAATGAGCCGGCATCAACCAGTGGGCAAGCGGTCTATCATGTCGTGTGCGTTGATAACTTCCACGTCCTTTGAACCTCTAAGTCTGTTAGACGTTGCAAGGGATGATGTGTCGGTTTCAAGTTGGGGATGCACAAAGAACGTATTAAGGATATGAAGAATAATTGCGTAGAAGAAGTTGCTGGATAGAATAAGAAACTGTAATGCGATTTTGATTAGTGGCCATTTAGTGAATGTACAAACAATGTGGCTTCTAGAATTATACAGGTTGGGGCGAGCGTTCTTATACGTGCATTTAAGAGGCCATTCGTGTGGGTAAAAAGAATAATGACGTTCTCATGCAGTTGAAAATGCATACACTGTTGCAGCTCTGTAGTATAAGAACAACCTAGTGCCAGAACTCGGCACCACTGAAGTCGCGACTGCATAGAATGTGGGGAAGTTTGAAGTGCTTTTAGAATGCAATGTTTCGAATAAATATATTTCTTTCAAATTTTATATTTCTAATTTTCATAATTGTAAAATTAAGTATAATTTAGAAATAGAATAGAGAGTTATAAAAAATTGTCATCAAGACTAAACGTCTAGGTTTCTCGTGTATTAAATCTGAAATTCACGTAGAAGCAATAGCTTTTTATTCCGAACTATATTTCAATATAATTCAAACGAAAATGGAAGATATTTGTTCTAATCCTTAAAATTAGCAATATCTCTCAAAGCGGAGTCACTGGAAAAATGTCATGCTCTTGCAATGCAACGTAATGTTCGACAATACAACAGACAACAGCAGGGAAGTCTGTCTGTCTGTCTGTCTGTCTGTCTGTCTCTCTCTCTCTCTCTCTCTCTCTCTCTCTCTCTCTCTGTCTCTCTCGCTCGCTCGCGCCTTTTTTCCGGTACTTTTAGAAGGAATAAAAAAGTCTACTGATGAAAATTATTAGTGTACCTTTTCACCATAACGAAATTGCCATTTTGGATCGAGAATGGACATTATATGTTGATACACTAATAAGAGTTTGCTTGTTCCATGAGTTACCTTGGTACCATGGCACCATGGTACCATGGCACTAAAATGAAATGTTAATGGATCCATAATGAATACACTTACAGTGATGAGCACCTGAAGCTGCTAAATCAGTCTACACAACATTACGTATTTGTAACTGCATCTATGCCCCATTCCCTAGTAGTACGCAGGTTGATTATGCATGAATTACCTTTCTCGATTCTTCATTCCGCCGCGGAAGGGATGCCGGAGGCATTTGAGGTGATGAATCTCAACAAGTTGAAAAGCACGCGAAAGAAAAACTGGGACTGTGTAACACTATAAAATAGCGCTACAGAGAAAAATAACTCTTTCTCAGTATGCAATGTACGAATAGATATTGAAAGACAGCGGTAGCAAGTTATGGGGGCAGACACAAAACAAATTAATAAATGTGTTATTCAACGTTTTCTGATAAAGTTTCAGTATTTCAAGCTTTACGCACATTAGTTCATCAACGATATTCACTTATATAAGAATCTGCAGAAGGAAGTTAATACAAAATAAATTCGTGCTTTTGACAGTAAGCAAGAAGTTAAGTTTTTCTTAACAGAATGAAATTGTAGTGGCCAAGTGTCCGAAGTCTGTAAATTAGTGGTCCTATTCAAATTAACTAAATTATTTGAACTTGTAAAAAGTGCAAATCAGAAATAACTGGGATTATGTGTGCAATCACAATTAAAAGTACTTAATATTTATGAAAAATATAGCCACGAGATTTACATATATGTGTAAATAATATATTAAATATTTTAACAGTAAACAGAAACTGAACAATTTAGTAGACTATGGGCAATTTTTTTCTTCTTTCTCTTCCACCTTCTACTCTTCCTCCTCTTCTTCTTACTCTTCTTCCTCCTCCTCCTCCTCCTCTTTCTCCTCCTTCCTCTTCTCTCTTTCTCCTCGTCCTCTTCTTCCTCCTCCTCTTCTTCCTCCTCCTCCTCTTCCTCCTCCTCCTCCTCTTCCTCCTCCTCCTCCTCCTCCTCTTCCTCTTCCTCTTCCTCCTCCTCCTCCTCTTCCTCCTCCTCTTCCTCCTCCTCCTCTTCCTCCTCGTCCTCTTCCTCCTTCTCCTCCTCCTCCTCATCCTCTTCCTCCTCCTCTTCCTCCTCCTCTTCCTCCTCCTCTTCCTCCTCCTCTTCCTCCTCTTCCTATTCCTCCTCCTCCCATTCCTCCTCCTTCTTCTCTCTTTCTCCTCGTCCTCTTCTTCCTCCTTCTCCTCCTCCTCCTCTCCTTCCTATTTTTTTCTTATAACATTCTATATAGTGCAGAATATATGTGGAAATACAAAAATTATTCCTGTTCCATGGTAAAACGCATTTGGGTAATGTACGAACCACCTTCCCTGCTTTTTCATTCCGGAGCGCTCCACTGCCAGGGAGAAGGTGGCGGCAATTCTAGAAGTGATGGAAGCCTCATGTGGCAACGCGCGTGCGATGGTCTGTGGGCTAAAATCCCGTCCCGCGTGGCAGAGAGCGTGATGTTCGGGGCGTGGAGCGTTGGTGTTCGCGGGCGCCCGGGGCCTGTGCGCATTCAGCCGTTTAGCCCTTCCTGTGATTCGAAGATTACAGCGGATTGTAATACGGTACAGGCACTTTCGCGTGGTCTTAGCATGGTCAAGTGCGCGATGGAATGTCAAAATATCAGCTCGAAAGGCACGTAAATGATAAGAACGACTTTAACTCGTTGTATTAAACATTTATTTCCAATATGTTCATTAATGTGAACAGTAAGTTAATTTGTTGGCTTTCATAATTAATATTGGTTGAAGAAGATTCTAATTAGTATTTCTCCATTAATACAGTTGATACACGTAAAACAACACTTCAAATCTGTAAGCCAATTTTTTTTACCTTAAAAAATTTAAACTGTTATCTAACCAATTTATGGCTAAAGTATTGGATGACATTTTATTTTTTAATACGTTTATAACTATATTTTTCATCATAACTCAGTGAGTAAAAACTCGGTGGGTGATAAATTGAATGATAAATGAAGATACCTGACAAGGAACAATCCTTTGTCGTGATTCGTTTGTTGTTGTTTTTTATTTTATTTTCTTGTTTTCGTTCCTTTCCTTCCGTTTCTTGTTTCCTTCATTTGTTTTTTTGTATATGGCTTCCCGTTGTTTTCATCTTCAATTTATTTTCTCTACGTTGTAATAGATTTCTTTAAAATTCAGGATTATTATTTTCATGTGCTATCCTGTGCCCCGTGCTCCACTTTCTTCCTAGACTCTTAGTTTCTGACCTGTTTAGAAAAGCTCGCGAGCAGAAGTATCTCATGACACAAATTGCGGTGTATCATTTGGAATAAAGAAAATTTCTAAATAAAAGTATGGTTTATATCGTTCTGTAAATAGCAAATATTTCATTTTTGCATGTCCATAAAGACTAATTTCCTTTTACTCAAGCTCAGAACATATTCTTCATAAACTAGGTTGACATCATGATTGAGAGCTTTTCATAAGACTATTTGATATCGAAGTAATACAGACAGTGCAAGATATAAACGTATGTTCTGCAAGGTAAAATTGACGGAAATTTTAAGTTTACAATAGTAATTTAAGGAAACTGTATAATGCCAAAGAAAGATTAATCGTCTGCATTCATGTCGGCCAAGGACTCCTCCACTTCCGTCTTGAGGCGCTGCCTCCCAGCACTCCGGGGAGGCGACGCGGGGGCGGGGGGGAGGTCGCCCACATCCCGCGTATTTCGCAACGCCGGCGGACGAGGCGACGCCAGTCCTATCCGCGCCGCCATCGCCGTCACGTCCCACGGCCCCATCGCCGCCGGCGCATCCATTGTGCGGCGGGCGCGGGCGGCCGCGACGGCGCCTCGGGGTGACGCGGCGGCGGCGGGGCGGCGTTGCGTGGCGTTGCGGTGGCGCGGCGTGGCGCGACGTTCTGTGGCGTGGCGCGGTGTGGCGCGGCGCGCGTGGCGCGGCGTGGCGCGGCGTGGCGCGGCGTGGCGCGTCGTGGCGCGTCGTGGCGCGTCGTGGCGCGGCGTGGCGCGGCGTGGCGCGGCGTGGCGCGGCGTTGCGTGGAGGTGGCAGGGCCAAACGTTGCCAAAGCTCGCTTCTCGTGGAATCGAGTGGTGGTGTTTTTCATTGGTAGTGTCATCATTGATTGTCATCATCGATTGTCATCATTGATTGTCATCACTGATTGCCATAATTGATTGCCATCATTGATTGCCATAATTGATTGTCAACATTGATTGCCATCATCAATTGTCACCATTGATTGGCGTTATTGATTGGCATCATTGATTGTCATCATTGATTGTTATCATTGATTGTCATCATTGATTGTCATCGATTGTCATCATTGATTGTCATCGATTGTCATAATTGGTTGTCATCATTGGTTGTCATCATTGATAGTGAGCTGCTTGTTGTATCGTGGTGTTTCTCGTTGTCCAGTGGCTGCTTTCAAACGTTCACGCATGTTATGTATCTCCGTCCATTGATATTACTTTTTTTTATTAAAATTCATGCTTCGGTAGAATTTTTTGTTGGGTACGTATTCGTACGTAATAAATACATGCGGTCAGTAGATATATAATTATTAAACATTCACTTGGCCTTCTACGAAACTTTGAACAGTCATATTTTGCATTGAATGTTTTTAATAGTTGATATCAATTTTAAGAAAATGACTGTCCGTGTAACGCCCATGGCGTCCATGGCGAAGGTGCCGACATTTCGGTCGCCATTCTGCGACCTTCCTCAGGGCGTAATGCTATGACAGCCCTGACATCCAAGTAAATACTGACTTCGGCCGCGTAAGCCTACGCTCTAACGTTTACAGCGTCTATAGTTATGTGAAAAAATAAAATATGATATACTTAGAGCTAATTATGGAGTACGTAATTCCAAGAAGCACTAATGGTATAAACGCTGGAGAAATAAAAGTATTTTTCATTTATGAAATGTGTGTAATTCATTTCCAATACACAAGATGTAATAATGAAGTCTGAGGTTCGTTTGAACTTGAGTATGGAATTTCTTGTACTTTCCTTGTTTCTGATCTGAGAAGAAATATTGTAAGTGAAAGAAGAAATGAGGAAGAAGGTTAAGTATGTGTAGGCAAATAAGGTGGATACTACGTAAAGGCGGTAAGTAAAACTAAGAATTAGATAAAAGTTGAAAAATAATAGTTTGAACGAATAATTACGTATGAGAAAAATAAAATGAAACTTATTAATAACATTCTAAAGAAAAAATTGAATGTTTTAAATGTTAAGATGAATATGTAAAAAATGAGACCGGAGGCGTGAAAGAGGTAACCCAAATGCCCTAACTGGGCTTTTAAAATAAATACGGTATATGCTGCCCACGTGAAATGTCAGCTTCTGTAACAATTCTTGCGATTCATGTCATCCAAATGGTGTATTGTGAGAAGACGGTCTGACAATAGTCATTGTATCATATACCCATTGACAGAATTATTATTATTCTTTTTTGAATCTCTTCATCCTACGAGATTCTTCATCTCTAAATTTCCATGAAATAGATTGCTTTTCCATACTAACTGCTGAATCTCTTTCGTTAACCAGAACAACTTTGTGAAGTAACATACAACTTGATCCCACAGTGCCGACTTCTTGCTTTTTCCATTGCCTGACACGGAGCGTTACACGCAGATGATTATCCAGCGGAGCAAGGTTATTTCGCGGTGAGTCAGAACCGCCAAAGCACGGAGGCGGGCTGACAATTTTGTGACCCGCCTGGGTGTAGTGGGCGGGCGGGCCTGTTCAATACGCGCAGGGAATTCGCGCCGTCTCGGAGGAGGAGGAGGACGAGGCAGACGAGGCGAGGCGGGGAGAGGCGGACGAGGCGAGGCGGGGCGCGGCGGCGTGAAGTCGTGCGCGGTTGGGCGCGCGCGCCGTGCCGCACCGCGACAGCCGCTCTGCCGCCAAGACGCCACAACAGCCTCCCTCTTCGCCATCGCTGCCGTCTCCGACTCCACCTCTATCGCCTCGCGAGGCAGTCATCGCTGCATCAGCCGTCTCCGCAGTTACAGTTCCCTACTCTATATCCTGCCCCGCCGCTGCCTCCTTCCTCCACTGCCACATCCATCTCCACCTCTGCCGACAGCTTCATTTGCGTGATCGTCTCCTGAGCCGCCGACGCAGCCTCCATCGCCTTGTGTTGGCCCTCCACCCTCTCCACTTTCTCCGCCCCCTTATCCTCTTTCGCCTCGTACGCCTTAACCTCCGCTTCCGTCTTCTCCAACTTCGCCGTCGCTCAATCCTCCGTCTCCATCTCCTTCGGCCACTCCTGCGCCCCCTTCCTCCTCTCCTTCACCTCTCTTCCTTCGCAAACTGCGCCTCCGCCCCCGCCATTGCATTCGCCTTCGCTTCCGCAGTCGTGCACGTTCGCCTTGTCACCCTTCCCCACCTCCTCCGCCTCCTCTTCCGCCTCCTGCTCCTCAGACCCCTCCTCCTCCCCAGACTCTTCCTCCACCTCCTCGTTCGCCTCCTCCTCCTCGTCCGCTTCCTCCTCCTCCTCCTCGTCCGCTTCCTCCTCCTCCTCCTCGTCCGCTTCCTCCTCCTCCTCCTCCTCCGCCTCCTCCTCCTCCTCCTCCGCCTCCTCCTCCTCCGCCTCCTCCTCCTCCTTCTCCTCCGCCTCGTCCTCCTCGTCCTCCTCCGCCTCCGTCTCCTCCTTCGCCTCGTCCTGCTCGTCCTGCTCCTCCTTCGCCTCCTCTTCGTCCTGCGCCTCCTCTTCGTCCTGCGCCTCCTCTTCGTCCTGCGCCTCCTCCTCCGCCTCCACCACCTCCGCCTTCGCTGTCGCCTCTGCCGCCGCCCGTGCCTCTACCGGTCTGCCGCCACCGCCGTACGGCAGACCTCGTCCATAAATTACGACCTGACAGAGCCTTCCGAACGTCGGCTTGCGGGCGCGATGTTGTTGCTTGTTGCGTCCGGAGCGGAAGTAACATATGTGTTAGGGAGTGCGCTTTAAGGCGTGGGGAGGAGGAGAAGAAAATGAAGAAAATGATCAGAAGGATGATAAAAGGAGTACAGGAAGTGGGAGGAATGGAGAGCATGAAAGGTCATTGAACGGGACAAAGATTTATAGTTGAAGGAAAGCAAAGAAAAATAAGGAATTTAAAGCGAGGTATGGAAGACAAAACTAAAGTAGATGGCCTTCGGACGCCTAGCTTACATATTTGTTTTGAACAAGAGTGATAGACAAACGTATGATTGATGTATGGAGCAAAGAAAATATCACATGAATGATCAATTAATATCAATTAACTTCACAGTAATGTTTATGCCCAATGTGGAGAATTAATCAATTTGGGCGATCAGTTAGGGTATCACTCGTGTGGTTCTATTTCCATTCAATGTGTGTCAGGGATATCTAGGCGAAAAAGTTGAATCGATGTATTAAGCCAGACAGGACATCAAAGAAATTCTAAAATAACATTGTAGTGCAAGTTCTGTACCTCACTCGGTTGTAATGATTTTACAAGAGCATTCATAAACATTCAACTAAATCACTTAATCAACAATTTTCAAATATTAAAAATAGATATCCGTAGGTTTCTCGTTGGATACATTTTGAACAGATAACGTTTGTTTCCTAATGGTCCTGCGTAAAGAAAATAGAAAATTAAAAAAAAAAATCATGATGCTAGTTTACACAACTTTTTTTTTTATTTTTAGAAATTCTCTGGAGTTCGTTCAAGATGATCTTTTTAACTAGTCCGCTTCAGGTTGTTGCCTAGTTTGCAATGCAGAATTCGACAGGAACTGGACTAAATCTCCTTGTGTTGGATCCGTGAGCTATCAATTCTTCTACCGCAACTTTTTATCTCATGAAATATGGTACAGTTTATTACACGTGCGATATCTTCGGAGCCACGGAATTCCAACGACGTAACACTCATTAGTCTTTTTCTGAACTTGACTCGACTGGGTAATCGAACCGGGTCTGATCTGAAGCGTTCGCAGTTTCCGCACTTGGGGGCTGGTTTGTTCTGCACAAACCTGACAAGCGGGTGCAGTCGTGACGCAGATACAGCTTGGAATTCCGGACAAGATAGAATCTGTACTTCTTTTGATGGTGTTTTGCATACATTTTCTAGTAAGTTTTAAAGGAGATGTGCCTTGTGCACAACATAAAGAACAGATACGAGTTCATTGCTTCTTGTCATAGAATCCTTCTGTCGGTACATGGTGCCCCTAAAGGGCAAAGGTTTAAAGAAGTGTAATTAAAATGAAACTTACAAGGAATATCTCAAAAACAACCTTTATATTTTTAATCTGTTGTATTCCTTACTAACAATTTTCTTAAAGTAAGGAAAGAAAAGCATTCAGAAGTCATAGAGTTACGTCTCAAAACTAAAGGGTGTGCGCGCCAGCCAGTGTTATCGTCATTTATAAGCTAATTTCTGCCGGTGCGAGAGGAGAGAGAGAGAGAAAGAGGGAGAGCCAGAGACACCAGACAGTGTGTTAGAAATGAACGTTTAACATACTGAACGTCTTAATGGCTGACTGATTTTTTAGGAAACTGTTATTAAAAGGACCGGCGAAGGTATTTCTGAATAAAATAATCCGTAATTAATTTACACTTGTGCCCAGCTACCAAAGATAATTTCTCAACGCTATCTTCGCAACAGGGAATTGCAGCTGATTTCACGTATTCATAAAAGACTACGAGTTTGAGATCCGTGTAACGTATTAGTATGTTTTTCCACCAAGGGATTGTGATGCGAGTGGCTTCCATCGCATCATCCCATTCATCAGTCGTCATCATTCACTCGTCATGAACAGCACAGTGGAAGATTAGGCTAGCCACCATTCGAGATCACCTGCCCAGAAAAGAGAAGATGAAATTTGGAACGACGTAAGCGTTGTCTCGACGTTAAAACAAAACGTGACAGTCTCTCGTTATACCTCGACTGTTCTCTGACGTAACTCATCACACGCAACGCTAAGCAGCTCCGCCGCGATCCCCCGTTCGAGCCCTGGCGCCGGCGCGCGGTAGGTCCGGCTCTCAGCCACTTCCTGACTTTGGGACCACTGACGAACGGGACCTCCACGCGACCCGCCAACCGGCCTGCAGTGGGCCCTAGCGACCGTAACAGGTATTCGATAAAACGAGTAGACCACGATTTTAGGAGACCCTTATACGGGTTCGGTGCTGTTGCGGAAGAGAATTGGAAACTACTAGTCCTGACCCTAGTCCTGGAAGGAAATTGGAAACTTCTTTCAGGTTTTCATTTTGGCGGCGAAACCTGTATCGTTGGAGCCAAAGAGAGTGCAGTGCAGAGGTAGGTGGTGACTCCAGATCACAATCTGTTTTTGTTATCTGCATTGGTCATCTGGGTTAGGATTCATCGTGGTAGTTACCCCCATGCTCGGGGGAAATTATGTGGGAACTCCTCTGAACACTGGAATGGTTTGCTGTTCACCCAATCAACCTCAGAGATGGTAGATTTTAGCTGGGGAAGTGCCCCACCCAGGTTCTCCGCGATAGGTTTAGGCAGAATGACCTAATATTTGAAGATACCAATTGGAGATCGCGTTCTGAACTCAATGAAGACATCACCCAGAGGGATGGCTGTCCACGACTGAGAGGTGGGGTAGAGCAATTCCTATGTCCACCTAAGGAGTCTCAAAACATCCTGATGCAATGCTCGATGGATGGTAGATTCGCAACAATTAATCGGTTCCTCGCATTCTGCTGCACCCAGTGTCTTAATCTATTGATATTGTGCATTGTAAATACTAGACGTTTTCCAGCTCATGTAAGTGAAATTTAAGCGATATTTTTTACACCAAGATATCATCATATCGATTTTAAAAAGTCTGTCGGGTGTCAATGTGTCTTGGTTCTTCCTTGTCACTCTCATTTGAAGTGTAAATTAAATCGAATTGCTATTTTGAACCAATAAATAAAAATAGAATTAACAAAACTCGCGTATTTAAGATATTGATGTATCAGCTGATAATATAAATACGGCGTTGTTCCTACGAGAAGGGAAATATTTAAATACAAATGTTCCAGCGTCTTCCGTTTCGTCACAAACTATAGCTTCAACAACAAAAATTGTTACACCGAACAATCCTAACAGGCACGCAAGCGAACAAATGAATGAAGTGGCTGAAATTGAAAAACCTTTAATGCTACAAGGTATTGATTTAAGGTTTGTAAAGTATACACCAATTAATAACAATAATTTATAATTCAACGAATAACATTTTATTCAATTTTATTTTGAATATCATTTGATTGACTTAAACATTTTTGTTAACAGCTGAAATGTTGTTTTTTTAAGTAAATGTATTTATCTAATTTAATTATTGGAGCTCTGTTTTTTGTGAAGTTATATCAACACTTCCTGTTCAATTGTTGATGTTGTACGTTTCATTCTTGAAAAAACCAATATCGTGTCATCGATTATCAATTCCTTTTCCATTTCGGTGCCTGTGCCTCCCGGGCTTATCACTACGTCACGCAACCTGCCGGCTGCGCGGTGTTTTGCAGCCTCCACGTTCCGTCGCCCCCACCCCCCGCCGTCGCCTCCACCGCTGCCGCCCCCACCCCCGCCCCCCCGCCGCCGCCCCCGCCGTCAACACCGCCCGCCGCCGCCCCCGCCGCCACCCCCACCGCCGCCGCCCCCGCCGCCCCCCACCCGGCCGCATCGGCCGCCGCCGCCCCCGCCCGCTGTACACACCACCGCCCCCTCCGCCGCCGCCTCCCCACTGCGCCGCCGCCCCCACCGCCGCCGCCCGCCCCACCGCCACCGCCACCGCCACCGCCCACTGGCACCGCCCCGCCCCGGCGTCTCGCGCCAGCCGCGCAGCGCGCGCGAGTCTCGGCCACCGGCCCACCGCCACCGCCACCGCCAACTGGCACCGCCCCCGCCGCCGCCACCGCCACCGCCACCGCCACCGCCCTGGCACCGCCCCGCCCGCACCGCCAGCCGCCACCGCCACAATTGGCACCGCCCCCGCCCCCGCCGCCGCCGCCGTCGCCGCCGAACGGTGAAAGCATCGCCTCAAGGGCGCAAGCTCCGACTTCCTCGCCGAGGACGCTGCCCCGAAAGAATTTCACAAGCCGTCCACGGACGTGGGAACCGGCGGAGTCGCGTGCAAAGCGTTGACACTTGAGGCTGTTTTGTGGAGCGGCGGCAACGCGAATAAAGGCGCGAGAGTCAACGCGGAGCGCGGCGGGGTTTTACTGCTGGGCACACCGGGAATGGCATCGTGCGTGGGAAGGCGGTGCGTCGAGGGGCTCTGGATGTGAGGATGCTACTTATCCGATCGGAATGTCGAGTAGTATCGAAGAAGAACATTTCCTTAAAATGTTTAACTGATTAGTGCGTAGGTATGCGACATTATCAGCATGCCGGTGTCAGTGCGTTTAGGGTGAACGCATTGGTTTCCAGGTTAACATTCTCGTTTCCGAAACTCGAGTTCGCGTGTTCAAAATCGGCTGATGGTACAAGATTTTTGAACGGTGGTAAATCCTATGAGCTTTGTTTCAGTTGTGGCATGCGAAATAACGCTGGATAATCCCCATTTTAAATATAGTGTTATCCAATTGGGAGCGTGAATACCAAACATTTGATCGTCACGAAGAGCCCGATAGGATACCACCGTCCAGCTGATCATTCTATATTTAAATCGCAATATATATATATATAATAATACTATTTATTTTCTGCTAATGAGCTTTCGCTCGGTGGCAGAGTTTTATAGCACATATACAGAGATATTAATGTTACATACATAGGAATGCATATAATGTGAAAAGTACAGCTAAGTAAAAACAAACAAGACCTAACATGCATAGTTATTTGGCATCACACGCAATTCTCTAGGCGTTTCCGGAAGCAACGCACACTGGAGGGAAAAGTCGCCAGTCGCCATAAATGCCGTACAAAATTAAATCCCGTCATAACCAAACGTATTCTTTCAGCCAGAGAATGACGCAATAGTGCATCAAATTTCCGCTGTGATGTCAGGCGACAAATTTGGCAATGCACGTTGCGTTTTGTGCTCAATTACTGTCAAATTCGGAAATATCCTACAACACAGATCAAGACAGGATGTGCCAATAGACAAGTTTCTAGTTCCTGGGAATCACACAATAAAATTTTAAGTTAAATTGGGCCTCCAATAGCGGTACCTTATCTTGAATCATCATCAGACACGTACAGTTTTGTAAAAGGAAATAGTAATTTTGAAACCCCCCAAGAGTTTTTCACGTTCACATACTAATGCCATTTAGTGCTTCCCAGAAAGGAAAATGCTACATGTGGAAATCTGGAGCAATAATTTGAGTGCTTTCTGTAGAGGAAACATGTACAGCACGATCCGGAAGTTCACAGAACTCAAGTGGGCGTGCTGCGTGTAACAGAGCAGTGGCTTCTGAGTCATTCTGTAAGCCAGAGGGAACCTTTCACATTTTTCCAGGAACTCAACATCTGGTAAGCACTTAAGATCAACGCAACGATGGGTTCTCTCTGTAATTTGTATGGAAGGGAAATGTTTCCGAAGTACTTCCTTGGAATTTGTTCACAAGCACAAAATAGTGCCATCTATTCGACCCGTGCTTATTACGTAATGATATGGCCGAACTAAAATTTTCATTAGTAAACGAATTTGACTTCGAGAGTTCTTTTCCGTTCACATATATTTTAAGGAAACAATTTGAAGAAAATCTATAGTCGGAAATAAGAAGGGCAAATGTAAGGTAAAAATGATACAATATTCAAGGAGTCTCGTATAAATCCAGTACGCGTAGACATATATAGACAACGTTAACAAACGTAGAAACTAGTAGGCACGTACAGAAGCAATGACTCGTGTATCTGACGTATCACATTCATCTGAGTAATGACCATCGTAAACAAAGTTCACGTTCATGAGTTTAGAAGTCGTTCAACGTTTATTACCATGTTTGAATATTAATGTACAAAAATCCGAATTCATTAACATTCTGTCCGTACCGTTAAACATTTCTGAATAGAATAGTCTTATATTCATGATTTCCTGTAGTCATGTGAATCAGAGAGTCAGACACAGACATCATTTACTTACTGTAGATGAGACGGCGTTCTACTACGTTCTAGTCCCAAGGTGATTGTTTATTTTTTCCGCGAAGGTAAGCCAAATTTTATTCCTTTGGCTCAGTCGGTCTCAGAGGTAAAAGTGTTTGGTGACTCAACCACTCCGTCCAAAGGACTGCGAGTTCGAATTCGGACGTGGCCATTAACGCCTTTCGACTGTGGCGAGACGCGGGGTGTTACGCATTAAGATGACGTCACAGCTGAAGAGAACGCAGGTTTTAAAATCTAAACTTCCGTATGGAGTGCGGAGTGCTTCCGACGTCCTCTGAAAAATTCTCTAATAAATGAATAAAATCCGAGCGATGTTGCAAGTATACTAATGCATGTTTTCGACTATTTCGACAACGAAGGTGTAATAAAATAGGCACGTATAAAAGCATGCCTACGCATTGGTCAATTATATCCCTGAGATCGTTACGATGGTGTCATAAATAAGCGGAGAAACCATCCTTTGATACACCAACTTAACATTACTGTCAAGGATGTGAACCGAAGTCATTGCTCATTCAAAAATGCTGTTATAGCAAGAAGTGAAGTCTCATTTAATGAATATTTTAATTCATTGTACAATATTATGTAGATATCGCCCCTTCATACTCTTGTTGGTACACACTTCGATCATCTCCTCATCTTCTTCACAGCAGATCATTATGCCTGAGATTATGACAATTATCCTGATGAAGTCCATAGAAACGTAGGTGAACAACCAATTGTCACTCACCCGCACTAGCCAGCGGAAAGCAAATAAATATTTTCCTAATTTAACAATAAAATGACAATTTGGAAAATAGTTTGAAGAATCTGCCAATGTACATCATTGTAGCAAATAGTTCACCTCATTTCGTCTTGCCTTCTCAAAAACTAATACATACCACACTAATGTTTATCGGGAATCATATTCATGACAGTTCCGTCCATCGCCTGCGGGACAGAGGGTGCCTCATGGTGGTGTAGTTGTCAGACTGTCAACCTTCGACCATTCGATATCGGGAATCAAATTAGTTTAGCTCAGAGCCATCATGGCCGCTGGCTCTGCAGCGACTCTGACCGCGAGGTTCGAGGGTTCGAGCCCGCGCGCGGTCGGAGCAGTACCTTAACACACGGGTTACAGACCGCGTTCGGTCACTCTTACTTTCCTTATTTCATCGCCACACACGTCGGAAGCTTAGAGCTGCCCCAGCTGGGGAGGTGCTCCCTTTGGCACACGTGAAGGGAGCATTTACCCGCCAGCCGACGTGTAGGTCAGCGCCGGTCATCATCCAGCGGGAAATGAAATACCACCACTTCCCACCATAAAAAAACATTTACTAAACTAACGAGACTCGTGCTCATAGCTGTTGGCCAAAGCTGGAAACAGCATTCAATCAAATCCTGGTCAATTCATGTTGATTGTTTGGTAGAAAGAGTGGGTTTTCTGCAGGGTCTCTTGTTTGCACTACCTCTCATACTACCATTGCTCCATTCACCCATAGATCAAATTATTTATGTGATTTATGACCGATATTAATAGGGATTGATGATCAACAGATAATTGTCCGCAGACAGCCGATTGATGAGTTGTGCTCTGTCAATCACTGGGCGGATGAATTGAATTGAATTTGCCTTATTTTACGTGGCGAGACTCGGGCCATCAGGCCCGCTCTTCCGTCTGACCACGCAAATTTCGCTACGCTCCTTCTCACCAGCTAGCGGAAAAAGGAGGTATTTCTTGGGCGAGAAAGAGGCTTGAATGCTTGAATTTAGCTCTGAGGCGACATTTAGGCTTGAGGATCTTTTACATGCAAGTAAATCTACTAACATGGGACAGCCGGCTTTACTTCCCCTCCGAAGGAAGGCGTAGGAAGGATTTTTTCGCTCTTAAAAATCCACGGCTTTTGGGACCACGGATCGGGTTTGATCCCGCGAACTTGGGTACAACAGTCCGCTACGCTAACCGTTACACCATCGCAGCGCAGTGGGAGAGATTTTGTCTCGGCGATTCATCTGTAGGGAAGAGCGTTCCGCCCGCACTCCATTGCGATTCGGTCCCTCGTGTGTGTGCGCGCGCGCCAGGCGATACCTTCGGCGGCGGCGGCGGGCAGTCACGGCAGCGGTACCGTTACGACGAGCGCCCGGGGGCCCGGCGCGGCCCGACGCCGCGCGGGCAATCGCGGCTCGCCCGCTGCCGCTGGCCCGCACCGTTGGCTGCGCCGCCGCCGCCGCCGACGTAGCGATACGAACGCACCGCCCAGGTCACCTTCCGCAAGACGCGGCCGATCGCTCCAGTTTCGCAGGTGTTTGCTTCCGACCGAGTCCTCGGTCGGTGGTCAATGAATCAGTCACGCAACTCATTGTCTTCTGGGGAATATACGATACGTAGCGAGGTTGAATGATTTGTCACCTCTTGTAGGGTGCGTTTTGAATTTTAATACATTTTATTTTTATTTGGTTTTCATTCACTTTTAACATGAAGTGTCTTAATGTACGGGTTTCACAGCTCTTTATCGGGGATGTCTCTTCATCAAAGACGTGAATTTGAACAACTTGGGTTAACGCTTCAGGCATTACATATCTAACACCTTTTCTTTGTTTGAAGAAGTATATTTATTACTGTTGGTTCGTTATAAAGAAACACAATTGCGTAGTGTGAAATCTTTTATGATTTCGATTTGTATGGAAATCCAGAGAAAGTTCGTGAAAAAGTGGCTTTATACCGGAGCCAACACTATCCCCAGCTTATGATCTCATAATAATGAGTTTACAGGTTTAGCAAAACTGCATCCAGTACAGGTTCAATCGCGCTAACTTTAATGTTACCGTCAACTACGAACCCGCATCCTCAAGAAAATAGGCAACGCATGTTGTGCGGAGCAGTTTTACCCGCGGGTTTATGATTGCTGACACTGCCCGAACGGGTAACACTTACACGAGCCCGGAACATGTTTCGGCCCCTTCGCGATACGCACCGCCCGGGTCACCTTCCCAGGCCCCGACCGATCGCTCCAGTTTCGCAGGAGGCAGCAGCCGGTCGGTCAGTCGGTCGGCCGGTCGGTCGGTCGGCTGGCCGGCTGGCCGGTCTGTCGGTCTGTCGGACTGTCGGTCTGTCGGTCGGTCTGTCGGTCGGTCTGTCGGTCCTGTCGGTCGTCTGTCGGATCGGCTGATCGTGTCGATCTGGGTCGTCCGTTCGGTCTGTCGGTCGGCTCTGATCGGTCTATGGTCGGGTCGGTCTGGTGGTCGGTTGGTCGGTCCGGTCTGATCGGTGGTTCTGTGGTCGGTCTGTCGGTCGTCGGTCATGTCGATGGTCTGTGGATCGGTCTGTCGGTGGTCTGTCGGTCGGTCTGTCGTCGGTCTGTCGGTCGGTTGATCGTCGTGTCGTCTGTCGGTCGGGTCGGTCGTCGGTTTGTCCTTGTTGTGTATGTCTGTCTGTCGGTCTGTCTGTCGGTCTGTCTGTCGTCTGTCTGTCGGTCTGTCTGTCGGTTGCCTGTCGGTTCTGCCTGTGGTCTGCTCTGTTCGGTCTGCTGTGTTGCCTGTCGGTCTGCTGTGGCTCTGCTGTCGGTTCTGCCTGTCGGTCTGCTGTCGGTCTGCTGTCGGTCTGCTGTCGGTCTGCCTGTCGTCTGCCTGGTCGTGTCCTGCCCTGTCGGTTGCTGTCGTCTGCCTGTGGTTGCCTGTGGTCTGTCGGTCTGTCGGTCGGTCGTCGGTCGGAGGGTCGGGGGTCGGCCCTCGACGGATCGGTCGGGACGGTCGGTCGGACGGTCGGTCGGTCGGTCGGTCGGGTGTGTGAGGTGCGGTGTGGGTCGTCTGGGGTCATCTGGGGGAGGCGGTTCATCTCGCGGGCGGGAGGGCGAGGTTGTTGGCATGCGCTGGAAAGCAGGGTGTTGATGTGGAGTGATGCTTGTGACGGAGGTTCGGCGTTGCGTGGTGCTTTGTGGGGTTTGGAGGTAGGTCATTGATGTGAGATCGCGAATAGGAATGTTAAGTTAATTGTGAATGTCGGTGTGTGTTTGAAACAGTCAAAATGCGTTAAAATCTTCTAGATATACATTAATAAGACGATGCGAGAGCTCAAACGATACGTAGGTTTTTCAATTTCTTAACAATTTAGCTTAACAATTTCTGTCTTCAATTTTCTTTCATTTTATTGCATGTAATTCAAATATTCAGGAGTGCAGAGTTCTCGTTAGTTAATTTTCTCCCCTGAAATATATTTTTATTGAACTCGTGCGTTCTGATTAAAAATCCTTAGGAGTGTGGACTCTTTTACGGGGTAACCTAATCCTAATTGCTTGTATCTCGAGTTGGCCACAAGTATCAGTCTCTCACTTTGTGGCTGATGGGTAATTTTTCTCCCAGGGTAATATTGTGTAAATAAAGGTTTGTTGTTTAACAAAATCCTAATATCTCGCTGAAAAATCCCGACGAGTGTTTCGGTTCCACTGTGTTGTAGAGAACATTATTTCTATAATCACTGCGAGATGTCGATTCGCAGTTACAAAAATACATTTATTTTGATTGCGTTTTTTCCACTACATTATTATGAAAGTTCGTGTTGAAACATCATCTAAATAGAAATCACAGGATTGTTGAGGAGAATTTTTCCTCTAATTTTGAAAATATCGTACAGTTTTGATCAGGTGGATCTGTATGGCATTTCTTAACCTCCCAGTCCAATGGTCAAGATCCATTGCTCTCTTACGACATGGTTGACACTAACTGTTCTTGCTTCTGTCAGAAACGCTCAACATGAAGAGCTATAAACATCCCTCCCAAGTTTACAACGTCATTCAATTACCCATCTTGAAAACAACTTCCGTAATGCTCCATGACAGCAACCTACACTGTTTAGATGTGACATGTGAAACTTCTCGCTTATAGCAAACCATCTAGCAGCCGACATACGATATGGCAGCGGCTGCCATTACTAATAAAAACATACTGCACTTTCGAGTTGTTTATTCTGTGAAGAGGTAGATATTCTTTATTATTTTGTGGTGATTACATCCACAAGCCTACTTTAAGTCGCGCTCGATTAGAAACTTGAATTGTACGAGTTTATTTAGGCGTGTTATCATATTTGGCCAGAACAAATAGCCGATTCCTCAGATAGTGGCAGTTCATGTAAGGCATTCACTCCTCAAGAGGTCTGATATGAAGGCTGCTGAGTGGCGGAGGGAATTTATTTTCTTTGGTGTCTCGGCGAGTGACGAAAATGGAGGTGACGCGCTCCGCCTTTTCGTCGCCGTGTGGTGTTTGCTTTCTGTGCGAGAAGCTGATGAAAGTACAGCTCTTAGGCAGTTATGCGCCGAAAGCACGGCGTGTTAACTTTCATTGGTCTCTGGCGGATAGCAAACCTCCGCTGATTCAGTGAGTCCCTTTGAGAAGTCTCGGTTGTGAGAGGCTTCAGTCTCTGAAAAGTTGAAAAGTACTCAAACGAGTCTTTTGGACAGAAGAGGAGACAACTGGGAATCGCTGGCTGGGAAATAACTTGTCCCCAGGTAGTGCTTCTTTGTCGGTCAGGTGAGAGTGTTTCTGAGATAATTCACGGGCTATATTTGAAGAAAAAAGAAAAAAAAGCAAGGTTTAAAGGTGTTATAAAGTAGGCAGAAATTATTCGTTAAAAGTTTCGAAGTTTATTATAAGTAAAACGAGAGTACTCAACTGGCAAGAGGCATTTTCGGAACTACACGTGTATTAAATGATATTCTCTTTGCATTTTAGTTCGAACAAAAGAGCTTATTCTCACGTTCTTTGCTATAATTTTAGATCTTTTCAAATATATTCTTTATTTTATTATTTTATAGTACTCTGTAATATTAATTACTACGTACGACTAAATTAACTGAAAGGTAATTATAATAAAAATAATATAAACATTGCCATAGTTATACATTTATCGATCTCTATCTTTTTAATACGAAATAACGTTGGTCGTGGAAAAGTTGAAACTAGTAAAAGGGATTCGTAGAACCTGCTAGTTTGAACTGTCTCTACTTCGCCTAGGACTCCAACGGTTGCAGTCCAGGGGGTCGCACCATCTCCGTGAGGTGTCGGCCGCGGCCCGGGCCGCGCACATCGCGCCGGCCGCCACGCCCACTCACCCGTGGGCGCCGCATCCTACCGAAATATTGCGTCTTGTTCCACTGGGCGGACGAGGCGTGGCGGTTAGTAACGTCTGACACTGCGCCGTATACACCCTCCTTCGAATGGGCGCGCCGGGCTCAGGCTGTCGTCGTGCCGAATGGAACTCTGGGAGGTCTCGCTTCCTACGGACCGTACTTCGATGTGAAGACGTGTGCGAGCGACCTTCGCAATTCTCCCGCGCGATAAATGAGATGAACGTGTTGAAAGAGGCGGAAAGGTGGAATGATTTATGGAGTGTTTGCGTGATATTTTGTAAAAATGCGTAAACATTTATCGCCCTTTTCAATTTCTTTCACTGAAAAACTTGGTATTTTAATTTTCCATTATACACTTTGAGTGAATATTTTTCTCGTTAAAAGTCTCCGTAAAAGCTTAAGTATATTTATATGTTGTAATAATTCTGAACGAGTTCTGAAGGAAATAAGTTGATTTATTGGACGCAAATTTGTTGTATTAACGTTGAAAACCGGAATGAAAGATACATTTTATTTCATAAACGACATTTCGGATGAAAATTTTATTGGTAATTTGAGTCAAATTATAAATTGAACGACACACATGTATTTTTTCGTTTCAAGAATTGCATCGAAGGCTCGCCTTTTACGGAACAAAACTTGTCGCTGCTGAAGCTACATGTCATTAATTTGACGGGACAGAAAACTCTTTAGTGATACTCGTACTTTGAGGAGCCAGACGTAAACCTGAGATTTTATAATGCTAATAAAAATTGTGTACATCATTAATTTTTGCTATCGCACCTAATCGTGTCAGATAACCAGTATACTCCGTAGCGAAGCTACTTGAATGACCTTCCAGCCTTTTCCTCTTTTTGTAAAGAGTTTTCTTCTGTCGGGTGAATGGAATTTGAGAGAAAAAAGAAAGGTTCGGAGGCTCTTTGGAATCTTCTGGGTAAAGGCCGCTATTGTATGGCGTGAGGGGGACCGATAATCGCCCGCCAGTAGTTTTTGTGTGAAAATTCCGGAGCGTCAGTGCGAGAGAGTGCCAGAGGCAGACTCGCAGCGGAAAGCTGCAGGCAAATTCCGCCGGCTGGCGGTGAGTTATACAACGCTTCCAACCGAAGAGACTTTTTTTTAATATTATAATTGCTGCGGGCCCGCAAAGGGGACGTGCTGCGCTTGGAAGAAGAGGCGAATGATGCCGGACCTCTTTTTCATCACTCGAATAGTCTCTCACGTATAGACGTATTATGTTCAGTCGAATGGAATTTCAAAACTAATGAGTTCGACGATGAACGCATTTATCGAAACTTGTTCACATTTCTGCACGAAATGAGCTCATAAAATGTTAAACCCTTTAATTTGTAGAAGGGTGTGTATATAACAAAAACTTTTTTTCGAAATAATGTTTTTTTTTCATCTTCTTTATCATCTTCTTCTTCTTCTTCTTCTTCTTCTTCTTCTTCTTCTTCTTCTTCTTCTTCTTCCGCCGCTTAGTTAACATTTAATAGTGAAATAAGGTTTAAATACTCCCAGCTGTACATACTCATGGTGAAGGAAAAACTTGTCAATATATTTGTATTGTATCAAGTTATTGAATTATGATATGTAAACCAGAAAGACAGTACGTTATATTGTAAATACGTAATTCATGTGTATGATTATTTGATACTATTTTTTATATTATTCGCACATTATGTCAATCAGTTAAATTAATAACTTAATTTCTGAAAAGGCATGCTTTTGTAATTCGATGTTCGCGATTGAAGCAAATCACTGGGTGCCCCGCCTAATATTTTCTATTTTGCGCTTGGGGAGGCGGCAAACGCCTGAACATAGTGCCTTCCCTCTTCTGCCTGGACTCTTCTTCGAACAAGTGAGGACTGACCCTCTGAGATGATCCTGGGCGCTCAGGTTCAAGTTTGTCCGTTGCTATTATTTTTTTATTTTGATTTCGAGTTAAATTTTAATTATAAATTAATACACATGTTCATTGCTAAATTCAATTTTTTTGTTGCCCACAAATTTAATGTTATAGTTTACTAAACTAGCTTTAAAAGATCAATGTTTGAAAGCATTAGTCGATATATTATTGTGGAGGTCTTTTATTATTATGGAATTTTGAAATCGATGTTGGATAGCCTTGAGGTTTTGTGGTCGATGTCGCATTTGATTTTGATTTCCAGTTAAAATTTAATTAAAAATTAGTACACATGTCCAGTGGTGTATAAAAATCACAATTTTATTGACCACGAATTTAATGTTATATAGATGTTAACTAACAGTATTTAAAAGATCAATGTGTGAAAGCATTGGTCGATATATTATGGAGGATTATTATGGAATTTTGAAATCTGATGTTGATACATTGATGTTTTGTTAATCGGATGTCCGCATTTGAGTTTTCGATTTCGAGTTAAAATTTAATTAAAAATTATACCATGTCATTGTTAAATTCAATTTTGTTTTCCACTTTTTAATGTTATAGTTTACTAAAGTAGCTTTAAAAAATCAAAGTTTGAAAGCATGGTCGAATTATAACTTTTAATTATGAGATTATTATGGAATTGAAATCGATGTTGGATAACCTTGATGTTTTGGTGGTTGCTTGTCTATTTTGAATTTCTGATTTCCAGTTAAAATTTAATTAAAAATTAGTACACATGTCCATTGTTAAATTCAATTTTATTTGACCACAATTTAATGTTATAGTTTACTAAACTTTAAAAAATCAATGTTTGAAAGCATTGGTCGATATATTATGGAGGATTATTATCGAATTTTGAATTGAGTTGGATAACATTGATGTTTTGTAATCGATGTCGCATTGGTTTTCGATTGAGTTAAATTTAATTAAAAGTGTGGTCTGTCGACTTGATTTTGATTCCAGTTAAATTTAATTAAAAATTAGTACACATGTCATTGTTTAAATTCAATTTTGTTTTCCACTTTTTTAATGTTATAGTTTACTAAAGTAGCTTTAAAAAATCAAGAGTTTGAAAGCATTGGTCGATATATTATTATGCAGTCCTTTTATCATTATGGAATTTCGAAATCGATGTTGGATAACCTTGATGTTTTGTGGTTGCTGACGTATTTGATTTTGATTTCCATTTAAATTTTAATTAAAAATTAGTACACATGTCCATTGTAAAATTCAATTTTATTGCCCACGAATTTAATGTTAAGTTTACTAACTTTAAAAGATCAATGTTTGAAAGCATTGGTCGATATATTAATATGGAGGCCTTTTATCATTATGGAATTTTGAAATCGATGTTGGATAGCCTTGATGTTTTGAGATCGATGTCGCATCGCTACTTTGGTAGACCGCCTCCAAGCCAGGAGCCCTCCACTTCTCGTGCATCTGGGGCCGCGGCGGGCCGCGTCCGAGGACCGGAAGCGAATTCCGTGCAGCTAGCAGCGTCTCGTGGCGGCCGGCGCGGCGCGGCGCGGCGCCGAAGCGAGTGTTTGCCGTGGCAAGAAGTGCGCCGCGATACTCCACCGCGCGAGTCAATAAGGCAGTCGCCCTGTGGGGCAGCGGGTGCCGGTGGCGCTGTTTGCTTGCGCTACTTCCCAGCGCCAGTGCGCGCTGCTTTTACATTCCTGGAAGCCCTTTATTACTCGGCGCTGCTGGGGGTCTCGGAAGGCTGCGCGCTGCCGTGATAGGGTTCAGATTTCATGGCGGTTGTGGGTGGGTGTGTACAAGAAGGGGAACCGGTGGCGAGCGGCGGGACGGAGAATTATGGCTCTGTAACTGTTGTTTGTGATGAATGTAATCGGCAAAACAATCGGTTTTTGTGCTTGTAAATCAACGAGTTTACTACGTGTAGCCTTGTTTCTGTACAAGACTGGAGTTCAAGACTGTAAGGCAGCACGAAATGTTCCCACAAGTAAAGTTTTATAGTCAAATTTAAGTAGATTTTTTTAATAATTGGTGAGTTTTATTCCTCTAATTATGATTTTGTGTACTTTGTTGAAAGTATTTTCATAAAAACTTCGTCAGACTAATATTATGACCAATGGCATTTCCGAGCAAAGACTATTGGCAGTACATTTGGGGAACAACTTTCAAAAATTGTCAATTATGAAGTGTTTAATGATTAAGCTAACATTTTCTACCGCCGTCATGGTTTTTATTGATTTTTTATTATTCACTTTACATTCTTGATTTTTACTGTTTTCAAAGTAAACACATATTTATTAATTTGAATTCAGAGATCGTGAACCACTATTGTATGATATTTATCTGCACTTCTAGGTCAAAACACCGACTCAAATTCAGGGCATCAGCCCCAACCAGTTTTATCACTCATCCTTTAAACATGTGTGATTGTAACTTGTCCGTTACTGTTGGTGTAAATAACTGAGTAATTTTAGTAACCATTAGAGAGAAGTTTGTCTTCAACTTGCCTCCTAAGACGCTCAATCCCAGTGCTTGGCTCCTTGCTGTCGTCGCCTTGATGTTTCCGCTGTTGCATCAAACCCGCTCTCGACGGCGTAGAAGTTCCCCAGTGGGTCGTTGAGGGCTGGCGGTGTTTGCACGGGCTGCTTCGTGGAGAACGTGCCGGCGTCCCTTCGCGTCCCAGGAAGCCCGTAAAGCGACCCATACACCATCAAGCACAGATCGTGAGCCTGCTTTGTGGTAGTTGAAAATATCTCAGTTGCATTTTACCTCCACTTGCTCCCGTGAGGAAACAATGCGACAGATGTGCCGATGTGGTCGTTCCATCAACCGACGCAGGCCACGCTACCAAGACTCGCTTGCTCATGAATGTCTAAGTTACGTACGAAGACACTAAGGGTTACAGGGAGTTATTTCAGCAGACGTCGCGTTAACACGTAGGCAGGGCTCTGGAATTTTATGGCTGTATATCTCAAACAGATTTATTTTAAAAAAATTTTCAGCGTGGCTTCAGAAAGTCCCGTCCCCAGAAGCCACACATCTCTGGTCAGTAGTTTACTCCGTGGTTTCTCCGATCGAAACTAGGCCAATCCTGGAACAGTATCCTAACGAACGGGCAAGTACATCTCGCGATCTTTCCTTCCCCTTCCTCGTCCTGTCCTCACTTCTTACTTACACTTACAAGAATGCCGGGAGATGGGCCGGGGTGTTAGATATTGTCCCGTCTGGGGCGGTGACCCCGCTGGTGGGAGATACCTGCGCAAAACGACAGATAGATCGATGCCGGATCTCTCCATCCAGCTGGGAAAGATCACCGCCACCTCCCGAGGAAAAAACGCCTGCGCTACTTTTTACGTAACGAATAACCTTTGCGGTTCACGCGCTCGGAATCACTAATTAATCAATCATCAGAAACCACACAGCGATTGCCCGCATTCACCGAAACTACGGAATCATACGGTCGAAAGGAAGCGAGCAAATCAGGACTTCGTTTGCACAAACCGTGTGCTTCGGCACCTCACGTGCTCGTCACCGCCTCGGCGCCCGCGCAGCGAGCGAGCGGCACGGGCACGGGGCCAGCGCCCGTGCGTGCGCGCGTCAGCCCGTCCGCCTGCGTGCGTGCGTGCGTGCGTGCGTAAGTGGCGTCGTAAAGGCCCCGACCGGAGGCGCCGCGTCGCAGCTGCCGTTACGCTGTTTACGGCCGGCGTAAGCCGTTTAGTACGGCCGTCCGCCGACTGGCGCTGGCACCGCCTCGGTGAACGACGCGATACGCCCCGCGTGCATGCGCTCGCGACATCAAGAAGAGACACAGGATATTCTAATTCGTAGATGAATTTTTTATCGATTGTGAGATAGATTGGCGACATTCGGGTGCGTTGTGAACAGCATGGTACCGTTTTGTGAGGCGGTTCCGGGTTCGATTCCCGGCCGAGGCAAAAATACCCAACAATACTGCGCTTGTTTGAGTGTCGGCTACTTAAAGGCGGTGCCACACATGCGGTATTTGGTGAATGTCGAGCGACTGATCGCCGGATCCTGTGTGGTGGTAATGAATTGCTTGCTCTTTGCCGAGCGCCACATTTTCGGTGCTGGTTCATACCCAAACAGGTACGTCCTAGGAAGGAATATTCGCTGAGCATCTGGGATACTCAGGATTGGACAAGCAGGGGTTCAATACTCGAGGAATGTCATATGTGTGGACCCTCTTCAGTCTCAACAGCCTAAACTTTACAGTTGAGAGTATGGACATGTACCATTCTATCACCCTGGACATAGTTTTGAAAACTTATTGTAATCTCGTTTTCCTACACCATAGTCGCAGCAAATTACACTATGTGATAAAAAATAAGTGCGTTCCCCTTATGCAGCTCCCCACAGCTCTGGCGTTTGCGGAGTAGCGAGCTACAAATACGAACAACTCATGTGTGCGGCAACTATTCGCTTCCTTTTGATGCATGCAAAAGACCGACACCCGTTGGATAGAGTGAACACCGAATTTTCGTCGCTCAGCAAACAACAAGCACACTACTCGGGATTCGGCGAGCGATCGCTTCCTACTCGCCGAGTGCCGAATGTGTGGAGCCTCCTGTAGGCGATTCGTGGTCCCGCGCCTAGCCATTAGGCTCGGTGTGTGTGAATTTCTATTGCTCAGAAAACAACAAGCACACTACTTGGGCTCTGTCGAGCAGTCGCTCGCTACTCGCCGAGTACCGAATGTGTGGAGCCTCCTGGAGGCGATTCCTGGCCCCGCGCCTAGCCTTGAGGCTCGTGTGTTGTTCTTCACCTCTATCATGTTCAGGCTCGGGATTCGCCGCGCGATAGCCTCTTGAGGGAAGTGGGTCGGGCGGGATGATGTAACGCAAAATCCAGAATTAGTGTGTCGTAATGGATAACGGAATGCCTTATTGATGAGCGCAAGTAACGGATTCATTGACAACGAGGCGGTTTGAGGAGGCCGTTGGAGGTCGTGTTGATGAACATCCGCCCGACTCGTCTTTCCTCTCCTAACTGTAGGAACAGCGAGTCATCTTGGTGGTACGTAATTCGTCGCGTCACAAATGAACGGTTTCTACTGAACGAATCAATGAGTTGACTTTAATCCATTGTTGGTTTGTTTTCTCTTGGGAGGTGGTCTTTAAGATTGTCTTCCTGTTTTTAACGAGCTAGAATGAATATGTAAACAGGAAACGAAATAAGAAAATGAATGAATACATGAAATTGGCAAAATAAATTGACTACTAGTTTATGAATACAAATCCTCATCACAACTTTTCACCAGTGTTTGGTATTGCTAGTGAGTTTATGCGGAGTTTGAATGTGGAAGTTGTTAATAGTCGGGAATTCTGCTTCTGTTTGATTGTTTTGGTATCACTGTTTACATCAAACAGATCAGAGTGAGTTTACAAACTTAGAGAGAGGAGAGAGAAAAGAAAAACAAATTATACCTAAAAGCTGAATATATGTATTTTAGTGACGAAAACATGTTTGTCTCCTGTTATTGTTGGTTCAAAAAATAAGTTTATTCAATGTGTGTAGGTTGCTTACTAGTGAAGAAGAAGACCAATTGTATTTTATTACGTTAAATTATTTTATTTTATCTTGACTAAATAAAAGATAAACCGCAATGCGTGTAAGATTATCGGTGACGTATAACTTGTCGTTCTTAAATTTGAAACTTAGATGCATTTTTCACAAATTTCCGACTTTAATGGTTGGCAAAAGGTCAGGTTATGTGGATATTGTTTTGTTTTAATTAGATTTTCATTTCCCGAAAATGTTGCCCCTTACAAAATCCTTACAATGCTTATCACTTGGCAATTATTACATGAGAAAGAGTAACGTGAGATATTTAAGAAATAGATCCCATACACATGCAGGGCATTACATTATTTGCCGAAGTCACGGCACGGCGCGTTGCGTTGTTTCTTATGCCGAGAAAACTCGACGCTTCGGGCTCGGCGGCCGTGTTGCCCGTCATTCTAACACTTGCTGCAGGGAGACCAGCCGTTCCGCTGTTCCTAATGAGGCCCAGTACACGTGTACCCGCCGGCGAAGAATGCGCGGGCTCCGGTTAATCACTGGTTAAGCGGCGGACTCAGTTTCTGCCTCGGAGTGCTCCACCGCCACCTCCTCCTCCTCCGCCCTTCCATCACCCGCGGCTTGGGAAAAGTCGCTCCGTCTTCGTTTTGCAGCCGCCTCATAACTATTATTTATTTATTTAATAGGTAATTATTACAGACAAATTAGCTTACTTGATCGTATGTGGCTAGGCCGAAGGCCTTTAAGCCATTACAATACCTACATCCTTTCGCGTTCTAATCTTTCGAATTCTGGTATTCACCCCAAATGGTCTCTCCATCGCATCAAAGCCGCGGAAAAGAGACCATAAGGTACGGCTCAGGAAAAAACCCCTGAAGGGGGAAAAACCTGCCGTCATAAGCCGAGTACATTCTAATCTATCCGACGTTTATTTTAGCTATTTTATTTTCTGGCGCGGGCGTCCCGCCGTCTCCTTCCAGTGCGTGGCCTCCTCAGCACCTGAAATCAAACAGCGCGACAGAAGATCGTCCGCACCAACGCCTCTGCCCTTATATTTTCGATCCCCCCTTACCTTCCCCCCCTAATGTGCTTCATAACTAACAGCGCTTGTCATTAAGTCTGATTTCAGCTATTGACATTAACAACTTACACCGCACCACAATGTGGTAGAGATTCTCTTTGAAATCCACAGCAACAAAAACTATCTTCCATTGACAACATTGATTTTAAACCATTCATCTGTTGTTTGTGAGATGTTGAATCGTGGATGTTAGCTTGAACGTGCATTCCATTCATATTTTCGATCTCTCGAAATGAACCAGTCGTATTACAGTCGCCCTTCATCGCGTACATTCTTCGTTCTCTCCCCCCCCCCCCCGCTCGAACTCCCTCGTCCTCTTCCAGTATTCTGCGCCCGCCGCCTTCGTCGCCGGAGGCCATAGCGTGGGAAGCGGCGTCTCCGTTCCGGTTTCGTATTCGTTTCGAGCGCCTCCTTGCCTCTCGCCCTCCTCTCCTTCTCGGTCCGTCGCATTCCCCGGCGTTATTAAAGTCGCATGAAAAATTGGGCACGTCTCGAAAGTAAACCCCGCGAGTGGGTGTGCGCGGTGCTTAAATATGCATGGAAGCCCCGACCTAGCCCCGGCGACGCCCCGCCGCCGCCGCCGCCGCAGTCAGCGCCTCCGCCGCCGCAATTACTGCCCAAGCAGTCTCCGTTGCCACCGCCACGGTGAATGCAGTCACCATCAACCATCACCTGCTACCATCAACACCACCACCATCAACATCATCGTGTCCAAAAACAACTCGTATACCATCACCTTCTCCTACTCCACCACCATCACCACCACTTCTAACACCACCTCCTCTTCCTCCAACACCAGTACCTCCTCTTCCATCACCTTCACCATCACCACCATCTCCATCACATTCACCATCTACACCACCATCAACACAACTGGCACTACCAGAGTTTCTGTCAGTGTCTTCGACATATTCTCACTCCCACAGCCTCAGTTACTATGACCATCTTCTGCTTGTCCCTAAATCGTCTCCATTTCTTCTTCTGCGACTGCTTCAATATCTGACCTTTATTTCTACATCTGTCTGCATCAAAGACTGTCTGTGCGTCATTTTACCTCAGTTCGTGTATCCTCTTCCCATTAATTAACTCTCAATGCCTTCACCTCCATCGCCTTGACCACCATTCCATCTTTCTCACCATTATCTTCTTCTGCCAATTCGACACCAGTCCACTCCGTGTCCTCTGCCATCACCGCTTCCGCGTCCTCTCTCAGAGCCCTTCGCTGCCTCCCGCACTAGTCCCGCCGGAATGAAATTGTCTGTTCATTTCGCTCCGCCCCGCGGCGCCGCGCTGCCGCGTCCCCGACACGCCCCGCCGCGTCCCCCACGTCCGTGCCACGCCACGCCGCGTCCCCCACGTCCCCTCGCGTCCCCGCCGCGCCCCCCGCCGAATCCCCGCCGCGTCCCCGGTCGCGCCCCGCCGCCGCCCCCGCCCCGTCCCCGCCGCTCGCCTCCCGCCCTCTCCCCGCCGCCGTCCCGCGCCCCGTTCCCCGCCCCGTCCCGTCCCGACCCCTGACCCCCGGCCCCGCCCCGTCCCCGCCGTGCCCCACCCGTCCCCCACCCCGTCCCCGCCCCGTCCCCGCCCCGTCCCCGCCCCGTCCCCGCCCCGTTCCCCACCCGTTACCCCGCCCCGTCCCCGCCCCGTCCCCGCCCCGTCCCCGCCCCGTCCCCCCCCTCCCCGCCCCGTCCCCGCCCGTCCCCGCCCCGTCCCCGCCCCGCCCCCGCCCCGTCCCCGCCCCCGTCCCCGCCCCGTCCCCGCCCCGTCCCCGCCCCGTCCCCGCCCCGTCCCCGCCCCGTCCCCGCCCCGTCCCGCCCCGTCCCCCCGCCCCGTTCCCCGCCCCGTCCCCGCCCCTGTCCCCGCCCCGTCCCCGCCCCCGTCCCCGGCCCCGATCCCGCCCCGTCCCCGCCCCGTCCCCGTCCCCGTCCCCGCCCCCGTCCCCCGCCCCGTCCCCGCCCCGTCCCCGCCCCGTCCCCGCCCCGTCCCCGCCCCCGTCCCCGCCCGTCCCCGCCCCGTCCCCGCCCCGTCCCCCGCCCTCGTTCCCCGCCCCGTCCCCGCCCCGTCCCCGCCCCGTCCCGCCCCGTCCCGCCCCGTCCCCGCCCCCCGTCCCCCGCCCCGTCCCCGCCCCGTCCCCGCCCCGTCCCCGCCCCGTCCCGCCCCGTCCCCGCCCCGTCCCCGCCCCGTCCCCGCCCGTCCCCGCCCCGTCCCCGCCCCGTCCCCGCCCCGGTCCCCCCGTCCCCCGCCGTGCCCCGCCCGTCCCCGCCCCGTCCCCGCCCCGTCCCGGCCCCGCCCCGTTCCCCCCCGTCCCCGCCCCGTCCCGCCCTCCCGCCCCCCGTCCTCCGCCCCGTCCCCCGCCCCGTCCCCGCCGCCCTGGGTCAGCTCTCAGCAGAGCCTCCAGGCCGGCGCAAGCGGTGTGTGTGTTTTGCGGAATTTGCGCATGCGCGTGGTCCAGCCTCTTTCTCGTTAACGTTTCATTCTACATTACTTAAGTTTCTGAATTAGTGGTGGAAGAAAAAAAACAAGTTGGCTATTAGGAGCATGGTTATTTCCATGTTAAACCGGATATTCTTATGATGAATGTATCAATTTGCTTTAAGAGAAATGTGAAATTTTGGGAGACCTTTATTTACAAAATTAATCAAAATTGTGATTAATAACCGGGCATATTGTTAGGTAGTAATCATTGAAAATGGAAGATGATGGGGAAGCATAGCAAGGGCGTAAATTAATGGCCGTTACAGAATGTTCACCCGCCAATCCCAATATTTTAATCAAAATAGGACTCTTGATATTCTTCCGGTCCGAAAATTACTGAATTTAGCGCAAGTATAACATTCAATGTTTAAATTAATCCCTGATTTCTTTCAGAATTCCAAGCGTTGAATTAAACAAATAGCCTAATATTAGTTTCATATTTTTTTAATTATTTGGAGTCTTTTACAGAAAATTGAGGCTATTCGGTACTTTCACCTTTCTCCTTTTCACTTTCGCCTTCTGTCTTCGTTTTTGAAAGAAATTATTTGGGAGCAAAACCATTCCTTATTTACGGCGATAGTCTCCTCTCTAAATGTCTAATCCCATTGTTTTAAGTTTGCAGTAAAAGTCAGGAAAAATAATAGGTTTTTGATCTGATCTCACACAAATTACACTAATCCAATCTTTGTTGAGCGCTTTTGTTAGAAGTGAAACATGTGTATTCTGTGGAAGATTTTTCTTGCAGGGTGATCACGTTGTAGTAGTGTTACCGCGTAAAATGCCGCACAAAAATATTGAATCAACCAACATTCTCTCTAGCTATAAAATGGTAGAACCGAAAAATCGGTGAAAATTTAAATAAATTAATTGATATTATCTGCACCTTAATCGTAAGAACCTAACTTTTTGTGTTGGTTAACAAACGCTTATAAGTATTAGTAAAAATATTGGTAAAATATTAATAAAATGCTGGTTTATTTTCGCAAAAAGTCTCCGCTAAATTACAATAGATATAATTATACGCTGACTTCAATTAATAGACATACGGATAGATGAAATGAGAGGATGAATGAAAATATGCACTTTGAAAATTTTATATTGCTATATTGACCATAAACAGGCTTAGCCGCAGAGCGGCTTAGAGCTTCTAAAGGCATTTCCCTTGCTTAGGCTCTGTAATGGAACGTGCTAGTTAGGCACGAAAGTGCGACACCTCTGCACTTTCTAAACCATTGTTTCAAAAGTGAGAATACCTTTATGAACAAACTTGAAACGGTCAGAAAGTGAACAGCGCGTTACTGAAAGTCCAGTACTGTGTGTTAAAGTTACTAATATTTGTAAGCGTTTGTTAACCAAGAGAAAAAAACTTAAGTTACGTACGATTAAGTTGCAGATAAAATCAATTAAACTATGTTAGTGTTCAACGATTCTACGCTTTTCAGATCACCCGTACTGTGTTTTACAGATATCCACGAAGGCTACACCTCCAAAACAGTAATCGAAGGTTTAAAAAACTCATTTTGAAGTTCCAACTCGAAATCCAAAAAGGGGGCTCTAGAACTTTCCGTTTTGGAGGGTAATGGGCGTCGGTAACGTATGTTGCAACCTAACGACTGTTGTTCGCAAGAGCCCCTGCTACAGTCTTGTAGTACAATTTACAAAGTTTATATTTTTCATCTTAAAATCCGATATGCCTTTGGTGTCATTTCTAGCAGTTGTATGATCCATCAGTATTGACGGGGTTTTATTTGGGTAGTGTCACATAAATCATACAAAACCTTCATCTGCTTTAGTGTGTAACTAGTAGGAGCGGATTTTGATGACCTAAAAAGTTGCCAAAATGATCAAAAATGCCCTTAAAATGCTTTTAAAATTAATTAAAAACAAAGATTATTGACGTAAAAAATTATATCAAAACCACTTCACACGAACAACTCAAGATGTTAGATATTTTACTGATGTAATCGAGGCTTCTTCATTTTGTTGAAGTGATCTCAGCTCGCAAACTTTAGGTTTGGAGTGTTCTTTAAAATAAAATCTCACAGGAATCTTAAATTACATAGTACTCACAACGGCAGATATTACAATACATGAGCGAAGAAATCGAATAGGCTACTGAAGAATTCTTTTAGTTAACATTTGTTGTACCTCGTTAATATTGTTTGAATCAAGTACCGTTAATGTGATATTAAAACTGGTGAAAGCAACAAAAAATGCAGTAAAAATGACGTAACATGGTAAAAAATTACTTCGAAACATGCGAAAGAATGACATAAAAGTGGGTCATTTCGTTTCCCTCTAACATAAAATGAAATTCTATACTAAAAGCCATTGTTCTTAAGTTGAAAGAAAAAAAATGACATTTCATTAAAATTCGCCCCCTAGTTATTAGGGAGAAAGGATGGTCCAGAGAATATGGAGCGCCTTCTCTCTTAACTACGATCCCATCCTAACTCCTTAGACAATCGGTGAACAGACTTCTGGTTCCCTGGGCCATTTACCGACGTCGCTCAGTGGTTGCGTGCGACCAGTCGCAGCGATTGCGCCATGTGGCGCGCTGTCACCTGCGGCAGGTTGCGGTCGCGAGATTCCCAGCGCTGCAGGGGAGCGAGCCACGAGACCGGCGCAACCGCGACTCGCCGCAACGCTTTGCTGAATACGTAGAGCGCTCACAACAACTGCAACCCCTGCCTCCCACGCAACACGTGCTTTGCGTAGGGTAACGGCCACTCCGAAATTTACTTTGCCAGGTCGGCCAATCGTGTTATTCAGTTACTCCACGAGCATCGCACTGCAGCGTGCAGAGAGTAACCGACACTGAACACTATTTATCCCGGTCTGTCATTCCTATTATCCAGTTATTTCATCCGAAACAGTTTGTTGCGAGTGTAGGATAACTTTCAGTCGTGAAGATATTTCTCCCAATATACCAGTTCTATTATCCACTTATTTCACCGCCAAAATCCTTCAGCCTCTCTAAGGTATCTTTTATCTAGGTTCTTTCTCCCGCTCCGACAATCCTTAAGTTATTTCCCCCGTCGTATACTGTCAGTGTAATTCCATCGTCCGAGGAGAAAAAAAATCGAGTTGTGCGTTTGCATGTCTGGGAAGCGGAATTCCCATATGGGCCCGGCTGCGCGCGCGCGCCTCTCCGCTTCCCGCCTGCGCGGGCGACATGTGCCGCGAGGCCCGCGCCGCGCCGCCCGCGTTCCGCCCCTCGGGAAAGCGAGCGGGCGCTGCGTCATCTCAGCCTCGAAACGCCCCTTTGTGCTCCGCCTCCCAGGGCGTTTTTGCCAGTAACCAGCTACGAAGCTTCTCTTCGCACTGCTCCCAAACGGACCTAAACGACCAATTAATTATAATACTAACTCTAGTAATAATAATAATAATAATAATAATAATAATAATAATAATAATACGAATAATAATAATAATAATAATAATACGAATAATACACTATATTAATAATGTGAGTCTCGACCATTTAAGCCCTAAACACGTGTAAAATGAACATGATAAAAAGTATAGTAAACAAATCAGTACTTAGTATTACAAACATAATTTAAAAGTAACTTAATAACTGAAGTTTGGCAGATACTACAACATTTTTTGAAGGCAATTTGAACATACAATTTAATTTTTATATACTATTTGAAACTTATCTAAATGTTTAATAAATAACCTATCTATAGATTTAAAAGCTCAAAAGGTTATTCAAACACTCTTCGTGATAAATCGCATATTTGCTTAAAAAGCTTTTCTTTTTCTCTTGGTTAATACAGATTCCCTCTTAGCTTCTATTAAAACATTCAAGACCCAGCATACGGCAATTGGCAAGAGTATAAAAACGCACCTTAACGTTCTGCGTCGTTTCGAATAAATTAACAAAAATAGAAAATGTAAAGGATTGATGTAAACGTATAAGGGAAATGTATAAGGTAACATGTGTCGAGTGTTAGAATGATCATCTTTGTGGAGATGGAGGGCGAAGAAATGCATGATTTGTAAGATTAATCTCTTTATTTGAGGTGATTAAGGGCTGTAATACGTTTATCAGAAGTTTTCTTTTGAAGTGAGCGAAATAATTTTAAATTGGTGTACTTTTGCTTAAAGTGACTCCCTGTTGTCAAATGAAAAGATCCCTTGGAAATTGTAGAAAAATTTGTATACTGATTTTGGGAGTGGGTTTGGCCCACTGTCCCTCAGTCTCGCGCCGAATCGAAGCATGAAGTCTATGTTGATGGAGAATGGCTATGTAGATGGCGGGTGGGGACACATTTGATGCCGAATTTTGGTAAAGAGACTATAGCAAAGAGGAAAATATACGTCCCAATTCAGGTCAGCTGTCAATTTATGGTATCATGGTTATTATTTCAAATTCATTAAGGGTGAAATTTAGTGATTGATTTGATAATATTCAATTACGTGCTTGCTACAAATGATAGAAATTACATTACATGCTTGTAGTAAGTATTAACCGAAAATTAATTTCATTGAATGGTCTTTAAGAATCTATTGTGGCAAGTACTTTCTCGATGCATTTCTTGATTGTTGTACGTCTGATAGAATTTTGTGAAAAGTTATGTTTTCCTATAACTTTCGGGATTTATTGTGTGCAATGGTGAAGACCTGTGTAAATAAATAATAAAAAAGCGAAGTGAGATGGAACGGATGGAGCCCTGATCTCGAAGCGCAGTATTGTAAAGATATTTCTCGAAAACGCCAATGATAGTTGAAATGTGTTATCTAGTATGGGTGAACTAATGTATTTAGAAGTGCTAGTAGTGCAGCATCGAAATCAGTGGCGTCTGAGAAAGAGTATTGTGGTGCGGACGTTACAAGCCCACAAAAAATCGTGCAATTCTGTTCTCCTCCAATGGGCTGCATCTAATCACAGGGTGCGCATGTTATGTAAACTCCATCGAAGCGTCAAGGTTTCTTTGGGTGCACATTCCTTATTTCTTGTCAACGACGGTAACATTAAATAAAAAAATTGCTCATAAAGGCATGGCAATTCCAGTACCAATGTTTGTTTTGTAAGACGTAAAGATTTTTTCGTGATACGACCGTTCAATGTTGCAAATCGACTTACGCTATACTTTTAAAGTTTTAGATTAAGATCTGATGAGTAATACCTCCAACATCTGAGAGAAATACATCAATAATTATACAATGTCTTCATTGATTAAGGAAAGACAATGTAAATGGTTTCACGAGATCAGTTATGTAATGATATAAAAACTTTGCATCAAATAATATTACTGCCCTGGATACAAGGCTAAAGATGTTCTAGTCAAATACCTATTTATCCACTGAAAATACCTAATGTATAATTTTAAACAGCTATTGCTAGGTATTCGTAGGACGACGCTTTACTAGTCAACTATATGCATCTGCGTCAATGAGATATTGATATCAAAATTTATTTATAAATAGATAGATTCAGTATTTTTAACAGTGATCAAGAAGATGAGAAAACCTATGTTGCACCTATTGCAGCTCAGCACAGTTGGGTACAACAGATGCGAACTAATAAGCTTTACTAGAAGTTCCTTGCTTTACGTAAATTACACTGTGTAAGAGATTTTTTTTAATCGATCATCTCGCGTATCCCACTTTATAATACGAAATTATTTCTAGGACTTTTTTCGTGAAATGAAAGTCTTGTAGCTTGTGGCACTTTATTTGATCTGACACGCGGGACAGCTTAAATCAAACTCAGCTCAGAAAAATCAAAAAAAAAACGAATAATCTTTATTGAAAAGACATATGGTATAATTTAATTTTACGTAAGTCACATCAGAGGACATAAAAATCATTCAAAAACGGAAGTTCAAAAGCCAGTGTGCCAACGAGATTGATATAAAAACATATTTAAAATGTCTTATAAATCGGTGTGATTAACTCATTCTTTGTTTGTTACTGTAATCCAAAGCGCACGAAAACTTTTCGCTGCCAACACCAAAACAGCTCTGCGATTGCGGGGTTGTTCATCAGCAGCACACGAGCTTCGGAAATCGGCGCTGCACCGCGTGATAGACTGCAGTTCATCGGCGTGTCGGCCGAATGACCCCTCCATTTCCCTATGCAAAGGGCAGCAACGAAGCATACACGCCGCTCGTTGGGCTCTTGATGAGCTGCGGGCCGGACAACTCGTTTAATGCCGAAGAAATTGAATTGGCAGCGAGTTTGTTAGAGCTTTTATTCAGTCAGTTGTTAACGCGCTAGAAATATTCATGAAACGTTTCGTATGCCATGCGCGAAGGCACGCTACTGCCAGTTAATGTATTCAGAAGTACCGTTTCCACGTGTAACTTTGCATCTTCTCTTCTGGAGTGAGATATACCTGTAATTCTAGAAGGTAATACTTTGCGTGGAAAGTACGACTCTGAGATAAGTAAAAGTGGAAAATGTCACTTCTTGGTTTTGAATCTAAGATTGACGTGTTGATAAAATTTTGAAACATCGGGTTTCCTTCGTAATACATTCAGTTTGTTTTTCTTTTCCCCTTACTTACAACGCATAAAACGTTGATGTTTCCAACCTGTTTAAAAATTCTTCGTTCTGGTTGCAGGTGCTTTAGAAACGTGTTAGGTGGGTCTCTTAAAGTACTTGATGAAATAATTTTTTTGATAGAGGAAATAAGGATTTTTCACGAAGAGATAATATGTTGATCGCTGCGATATGATATGTCTTGCGGAAGGCGTTTACCAAATTAATTATTGAAGTTTAGATTAGACGAATTTGAAGTGCATGCAAACATACTTGACTGTGAGACTCAAGCATTTGAGAAATAAACTTCAGTTTGGAAAGGTGGGTTTAGAAATGCATTTAATGACATCATTGTTTCCAGAATTTGTGTCTGCTTTTTCAGGTGTTAACTGGAAAATAAAAACGATATTGTAATAATCAATATAACTTTTCAACTAAGATATTTTATTATTCGATAAAAGAATTGAAGTGATGAGGAAACTATTGTAAAGTGTAATATTGAATCAAAGGAAACTAATACACTACAGACAATGCATCATGATCGTATTTGTTCTGTGACGTAAAAACGTTCTCCTTGATTGCACTATTAATTCTTTGCATTTTACCCTGCTTGTAAACAAACCAAACTCTCAGTGTTCAAACAAAATATTCTCGTTTTATATTTCAAAGGACGCTATGAAATTCATTAAAACTTAATGAACGCCTAACGCGCCCACAAACACCCAGGTATTATTGGAGTTGGTAATTAAGGACAACCAGCATTGCATCCCAGAGTAACTCCCGAATCAGAATACCAACTCTTGACACGCTTTCATTATTTAGTTGGTTCTCATTGGGGAGAAGGAAATCGGACTACAAAGCGTATAAATCGATTGTGACTCATATTAAAGTAATGAAAGCGAGCAATGTCTATGTGAATTTGTTTGTTCAAATATGTAAGAAGGTTCTCGACGAATGCTATTTTCATCCTTTACATTTCATTCTGCATTTTGCCAAACATATCCCAAAACGTGAAATCAAAGATTATCCTTCAGTACCTCAAATAATATGTGAAAACCATGTGATCTTAATGAACACCAAACACTCGATCACAAAGGTCCAGTTATTATTGGAGTAGGTAATTAACATCATTCAGTTCCGCCTCCCTCAGAGGCAAGAGGTTGGGAATTAACTCCCGAAACAGAATCCCAACTCTTGGCACGCTTTCATTACTCAGTCGATGTTTATTGGAGACGGGAATCGGGGGCACAAAGCGAACCATCGATAGAAGCGAGGTGTTAATTTGATATCGGCTCCACGCGATGGAGCTAATTAATCGGCCGCGGGTACGACCGCTCCTGGATGCACTGCGACGCGATGGGCAGTGGGTGGGAGTGGGGGGGTGAGATGGACAGTGGGTGGGCGGAGGAAGGCTAGTGGGTGGGAACGGGCAATGGGGGAGGCCGGTGAAGGGAGCGGGTGGGCAGCGAGTAGTTGGGGTGGGCGAGGGCGGTGGAGTGGGCGGTTACTGCCCGTTCAGCGGCGTATTGATCTAAATCCAAACCCCGAACAGTTTCCTGTTCCGTGTTTGCTTTTACATGTGCCACCCGAGAGTTCCAGCTACACCGGGGAACAGTTTTGGGCCAGATCGCGGAATTTAAACCAATAGCCCCGATTACGTGTGGTATTGCGTAATAACCTGCCATATTGGGTTCTCGGCTAGGATTTTGTATCTTATAGAGATTAGCGCTTTGGAACCGCAAATTTGAAGATTCAAAGAAAATGAGTGTCGAAATATATCCAACATCGACACAGGAAAGATCTTAAAACAATATTGTCTTTTATCTATGGCAACAATTTTTTGTATTCCATAACATAGCGCAAGTATATAGATTAAACAATAAAACCGTCATATGTTGTACTGAATCAACAAAAGGCAGTCGCTTTATAGCAATAAGTGATCAATAAATAATGTTGCTGAATCCATATTTTGTTATTTTATTCATAAACGTTATCAGTGAATAAAATTGTGTTTTAAAAATAATTCATTTGATTGGTGTAAAACAAACACCGATCTAACGCACATTAGCGAAAAAGAAGTATTCGTTCCTTCACGCATAAAACGCGACAAGTACGGCGAGTGCGTTCATTTAATTTCCTCCTTGTGCCTGCGGGTCGCAGTGGCTCGTTATTTTAAACGCCGCGCGGCGCCGGCCGCTTCTTCCCCGTCCCCGGTGCAAGTGCACTCCTCGGGAGGCGCCGGGGCCGGTCGTCCACTCCACGCACTCGCCCGCATTTCGTTCAACACCCGCTCAGGTATGCCCGGCGATAAGCGGAGACCGGCGCCGCGCGCGACGAGTAGTGGGCAGCGGGG
>BOPP01000020.1:9565417-9592352 GCA_017312745.1 Gryllus bimaculatus
ACACACCTAGCCCGCCCTGCTACACCCCACCCGCCCTGTCTAAGAAATGAGCTACGAATTGAGCGCTATATTTCCTTCCTCTCCTCCTTACACACACACACACACACACACACATATACTACTGTCACACCGGTCGAATGTTTAATCTTGTTCTAGCTGGGGCTGTGCCACGGTAGCAGAGATACCAGGAAGGGACAACTCCCGCAAGTGGACATTCAGAATTCTTGTTCTAGCGGGGCAAGTGCACCACCACTACCCGGGTTTTAACATTCTCTACACTTACGAGAACAATTATCATAGCAGTTGAGCAATAGCACACCGCCCACGAATATAAAATAATAAATTAATCAAATGTCCCACACCGCTCTACAGTATCCACAGCGCCTCGCCCAGCTCCTTCGCCCCGCCAAGCCGACCCCGTCTCATCCTACCGCTCTGCCAACTTTCGTCCCGCCGAGGCCGTCCAAAGCCTTTCCTCGCTCAACCCACCCGTACGACTTCGTCCCACCCACCCACTCTGCTGCCACCTAGCTCTGCATCTCTCGTCCTAGCCCCGCTCGGTCTATCTCGCCTTCTGCTCTGCCGGCCTTCGCCCCTACCTCCCACCCACGCCCGCTTTGCTCTGCCTCCAGTGACCTCGGCCCTACCTACCATGCGTTGCACTGTTTGTTGAACTCCCGTCCCCTCTCCCCGCTCTCCGTCTGATCACGCGGAAATTTACTTCTGCTCGCTTCGAATATTGTTGATACTTTATTCTCTTCCATTATCCTGTGTGCTATTATCTGTGGAATGTCGTCTTTGAAGCCCAAATCGCGTTAGCAGGTGCGCTCTTGCAGCTTCGGTTGAAAGGGTCAGGGGTTCGAGTGCCTCCTGGTGCGTTTGTCTACTCCTCTTTTATTTTTACCTTTCACCTCCCATAATTAGTCTTTACATGGTTACAACCGTAATAGTAATCCAAAGATGTTCTGAAAGGCGTTTTCTCTCAAAACGTTGCATCCATCCCATCCAATTTATATTATTCCCTTTGAAAAATGTTCATATTACGCTGCGTACATGAAGTCTACAGTAAAAATGTTTCTTTAATTACATTTTCTGGTATTTCACAGTAAAATTTTTTAAGATATCGCTCATCTCGGTCTTTACTTCAATCGGTAAAGCGACTGTACGTGGAAGCTAACTGAGGGATGCGTTGTAAAGCAAACAAATACTCATCTCCAGACCTGGCACAACCAGAACACCCGTCTAACAGGATCTTGTTTACTAATTCCTGCAGTTCCGCCGACAGTTCCTGGCATCGTTTTCTACATCGGTTTTGTCAGCGCGACTGTGATTTGTTGGCAGAGTTATTGCCAGTTTCCTCCCACAGCACGATTTGTGTCGTGCCGTCAATGTCGATCGCAACCACCACAACCGCATCTTCCGCCGTCATTCTTTTGTTACTTCTCCCAAGTCCAATTTGCTACAACCATTCACGTAACAGCTTCCGGCACCATCCTTCACTTCTGATGTTAAACGCTTTGTGCGCTTCTGTGTCTGCACTTCCGCAACCTGCTGACATCGCTTACGCCTGCGCTGTTTCCACAACAACATTGCCGCAGGAAGCGCGCCCCCTTCTGACGGCACCGCTACCATTAAACGTCGCTGCCAGAGCTTTCGTTCAGTATTCATGGGTTTGCGCTCCTTCGCGATGCTTTTGATATTGTCATTCCAGTATCAGCTCACGTATGTTGCTCGTGGATTTCATGGCTGCTGTTTCCTGTTATAAAGTTAGGTAATGGCCACTGTCCATGGTGCTTCCTTAAACTTTTTGTTTCATTATATTATTTTATTGCTATTTCCCCCACTCTTCTCCGAAATTTCTCTGTGTAATACTACTTTTTCTTCTGCTCTTCGAATCGTACTTTTTTCTCTTCAGATCTTTTCAGATTTTTGGTCTCCCTCTAATGTTATGGCTGATAGCAAACCGTATTTTAAACTATTCTCCCGATCTTCTATTTTTGTTGATAATGTTCATTTTGCGGAGGATTTTTATTACAATGCGCTGTCTGCATTGTTCCTAATCGTAGGATGCACTGCCTTTTCGCTTTCATAGTCTGTAATACTCTCATACGTAGAATCTTAAAACGTTGTCTAATATGTATACTCCTAATGTTTGGTCGTCATATCAAGTATGTGTTCATTTCCGTCAAGGGGGGATCTAAAGGATGGGGGGCACGTGGAAGCACAAGGCATCTCCACAATTTAACATTTTTTCGTAATTTCACTTAATTTATTCAAAACAGATTCCAACTACTGATCGTATCACATCCAAATTCCCATTACGATGAAACATTATTTTAAAAACTGTAACCTATGTTTTTATTATTTATTAGTTTTCCCAAAACATGTCGGGGAGGGGAAGAGGAATGTCAGCAGGGAAATCGCACCTGTCTCAGAAATATTTTCGGAATTCGCTCCTGATTTGCATTTGTCTCTGATTAAAAGCCAGGAAAATCCCTTTCCCCAGTGAAATGCGTCAGTAAGATGCTTCGCGTCGCCTCTACGCTCCGTCTCAGCTCCCGTGTCCCCTCTCCTCCGCCGCCGCAGAGGCCGCCGCCTCCACCGCGGCGCCAGCGCTTACATTTCCGCCCCCGCCTGTCTTCGTCTTCGCCTCCGCCTCCGCCTCCGCCACCGCCTCCGCCTCCGTCTTCGCCTCCGCCTCCGCCTCTGCCTCCGCCTCTGCCTCCGCCTCCGCCTCCGCCTCCGCCACCGCCTCCGCCGCCGCCTCCACCTTCGCCATCGCCTCCGCCTCCGCCTCCGCCTCTGCCTCTGCCTCCATCTCCGCCTGTGCCTCCACCTCCACCTCTGCTTCCACCTCCGCCACCGCCACCGCCACCGCCTGCTGCCACCGTCGCCTTCTCTTCCTCCTCCTCTTCCCCCGCCGGGGCCGGCGCGCGACCCGGGCCCGTTAGAAGCGCCCCAGGCGGCGTACTGGTGGATAGGGCAGCGGAGGCGGAGGCGGAGGAGGCGGGCGCGGTCGAGGTCCCCGCGAGAGAAGGTGCTGCTCGGCTCCGGGCAGGTGCACCGCGCGTAGCTGTGGGGGCGTCTGTTGAAGTTAGTACTTCGCGTTGTTGCAGGTTGTGTGCTCTATTCGCAACCGCATTCGTGAATAGCGCCTGTTTGTGTAGGGTGGACGGTATATTCCTGTTTGTATCTACTACGAGCTAAATTGGAAGATGTCATCCGTCAGAAATATAAGATTATTTATGATGATATATTTGCATAATCCTTGAAATGACACTCGCGTTTTACAAGAATAATTTTAAATTTTCGGACCATCCAACTCGAGTTTTAAATTTTCGAACCAAACCATCGAACTCGAGTTTCAGAAATACCGGAACCCAGATTTTGTTTAATCCGTCGACTAATCGAAAATCGGCGCTCTACTAATCTATGTGAGAACATTACATGACTTTGAATTCTGCAATATGAAGATTAGTTGTTTGCAAAATTAGATTGTCCTCCCAAATTTCTTAACAAGTCGTGAATATCTAATCCAAGATATACAACGTTATCCTCTTCAGTGAAGTACAAGTGAATTACATGTAGGTTATTATTCAGTCTACCAATGTAAATAAAGATGCAGCAGTACACTTCATTACTGGATACTTCATTACTAAGTGCAGTACACTGCAGTGGAGTGGAATGCACTGCTGTGTATGGCCATTCGTTGAAACTTTAAATTATTTTATAATAATAATAATAATAATAATAATAATAATAATAATAATAATAATAATAAATTATTATTTTCTCAACATTTTCTTCAATTTTTTGTTAATTTTGTGGATCTCTGCTTCGTCTTGTACTTAATTAAGTATATAATATATATCCACACACATTGTACTCTAATCTTAAAGACATCTTTTAGAGAGACAAAAAGATTATCATTACAGTAAACGAAATGAATTACATTCTTTGTCATTTAAAAGCATTCAGCAGAAGCCGAAACGCTCATATTCCCACTGTGATTAAAACCATCAATCATCTTTAATACGATTTTAGTAGGCATTTTGTCTTTGTGAAAGAAGGCGGAAGCAAAGTTGTATGGACTCCACACGCTTTTGAAATTGTTTTTTCCGTTATTTCTTAGGTCGTGCTTGTGCTTGTAATAGCTGCATTCAGAACTCTGTCCCTGCTTCAATTGCAGGAGGAGACTGGGTAGGTAATTTAGGTCAAGTACTTGAAAGGCCAGTTGTGTGCGTGACTGATTGTTTGTTGACGAAGAATCGATTTCGCTGAGTAAAGATTTACTCTTGAAATTCTAGATGACCATTCATGACCTGGAAACGTGTCAAAGACTATGAAGGGCAATGACTAAACGAAATAGGTTGCACGGAATATGTACGTAACATTCTTTTTGTGTAATTTCCTTCAGTTTTCCAAAAATAAAGAAAACAAAACAATTTACTGTTCAAATGTGATCTGCTTTCCAAATATTAAGATATTTCGATTTTTATTAATGAATAAACAATCACTAAATTTGAGACCACAGTGTAGAACAAATACTGCATCATTCGGCTCTCCGACGTCTATTTAAGTTTAGTACCAATTCAATGGACAATGTATTAGGATTAGGTCTTTGTAAAATGTTAACAGTTATAGCGTAATAAAACTTTATTTTGGTGAATTTATAAAAAATAAAGTGTTTAAGAGATTCTTCTTGTGTTTATTTTGTTAATGGGATTTCTTCTTGTTTGTTTCAGGTGAGTTTCCATATCAGGCGCCTTGTAGAGCTCCCTCTCCAAGGACAAGAAAAAACGAAGAGAAGTAAAACTTGTATTTTTCTAGTAATTTGATTTCATTGAATTAATCATGTTTAATCTAACAACTTGTGTGCAATATTAATCCAGTTCAATCTGCGATGCATTTACAAGTGCATATTGAGTTATTGCTTATTTTCATTATCTGAGCTTTAAAATTAAGGAATTATGGTTTTTTGGTCAAATAAATTATTAATTTTTTCTTGAATTTGAAAAATGTTATTCTTTTCGTCATTGCACTCGTCTTCACAGTGACGAAGGGCAAACGTAACTCCTATATTCAAGCTGTTAATTACTTCAACCTCATCTTATGTGCTAGAACTTGCCTTTCAAGTTGTATTTACGTATAATTTGGATTGTTTAATAGAAAATAGAGGAGCATTGTGTATTTACCGGTAACCATTTCCCGTGAACCGTTACCTATTTATCCACGCCTTCGGTAACAAGGCAGTAGATTAACACTATTGAAAATATTAAGGACAGTTGTCCGTTAATTATGTATTCATAATTTCGGAACCTGTTGTGGAAACGGAACTGTAGTAAAAATGTACCCTGAACAGCACAGTTTGAATGAAAGGGTTTGATGGAATAGTGATGAGGACACGATTCGTATAATGAAAAAGCAATTGGGCAGGGAGAGGCTGCAGAAGCAGGAGAAGAGAAAGCCTGCCTCGTCCACGCCACCGCAATTCCCCTGGTGTGGCAGGAAATTGTATTTTGAGAAGCATTTTGGTGCGCCGCGCGCCGCTAGTTCTCCCGGGCCCTCGGGGTCGCGCCGGCCGCCGTCTTGCGCCGCGGAGCGCGTCGGCCTGGGCGCCACCTGACACCTTGGGAACTCCCGCCGGCGCACGCCTCCGCAACGGCCCGGCCACACCGGGGGAGGAGGGTCGCGGCCTCTTCGCCCCACACCGGCCGATTTCGTTCCCCGCTCTGCCTCCGTGCTCGCCACACCACCTCACCCCCCACGTCGCTCCGCCTCGCCGCCGGCACTCGCACCCCGCCTCGCCAACGCCCTCGCCACGCGCCCTCGCCACCGCCAACGCCACGCCCTCGCCAACCGCCTCGCCACGCCACGCCACCGCCCCACCGACCTCGCACCGCTCTCCCGCCATCCGCCCTCGACACCGCCTGACACCCTCGCACCACCCTCGACACCACACCTTACCGCCGTGCCTTTGCCGCCGCTGCTCGCCACACAGTCCTGCAACCGTTCTCGACCACCGCCCACGCCTCTTCTCGCCACCGCCCTCGGCTACCGCCCTCGCCAGTGTCCTCGCCACCGCCCTCGCCACAGTCCTCGTCACAGTCCCTCTCCACCGTCTTGCCACCACCCTCGGCCACCGCCCTCGCCTTCGCCTTCGCCACCGCCCTCGCCACCGCCCTCGATACCGCCCTCGATACCGCAATCGCCACCGATCACTCTCCAACTCCCCTGCCTCCGACCTCTCCGCAGCCATCCCCACTACCCATGCCACTGACACTGCCCTCCTCATCGCCACTACCATTGGCAAAGCCACTGCCCTCACAACCGATCTCGCCCCAGCTTCCGTCTCCGCGCTCACCACCGCCACACCCCTCACCACCGCCCTCATCCCCCACTCTCCCGTCCACCCTCTCCTTCGTCCCAGCATCCCCGCCCACCCTCGCCTGCGCCGTCATGTCGCCACAGCACCCTCGCCCGCACCCTGTGTCCGACAATGCGCTCCTGCACTCGACTGTGGAGGCGGGATCTCTGCCCACGGGAGCTCCCACATAGTCATGCGAGCTCGTGGACTTTCGTATCTCCGACAATCGAAAGGAACGGGAGCAATTCGGGTTATCGAATATTTCGAATTAACGAGATTTGAAATGCCAATTAGGACCGTAGAAACATAAAGATGAGTACATTTTGTGTCACTTGAAGGCATTAACGATGTCTCGGAATTGAATGGGCAAATTAAGTACACTTAATTGCTTTGAATATCAAGGAACTGCATAAAACCAGAGTTGTAAGCCGAAGATGCCAATATTTTATCTGTAACAAATTTCTGCATATTATTCGGTTGTTTGGAGACCAAATTCAAATTATATTAATGTAAAATATACAGAACCTTACGTCTCGCCATTTCAGTAAGATGAAAGTTTATGTCTTGCGATTAGTTCTGGCTCTCGTGTTGTTCCTACATTTAGCCCAGAGGATTTAAAGCTTGCGTTAGCGTTAAAGCAGATATTATCAATTGATCAGTTGTCTGCATTGGATTTCCCTTGTCCTTTTTACCGGGAAGGAACATTTGTCTATTCTTTTCTATCTGAACTTTATTTCTTTGTTTCCTCTGTTTTATAATATTTTACTCTTGCAGCATTCAAATTTATAAACAGTTTTATAACACAAAGTTTGTTTTTCTCTCGTTTCTTCCAAACCTTTCACATTTTACGTTTGCCATTTGTATAAACATTGATATCTAGAAATGCGGTCTGAAAAACTATGGAAACATAAAATTCCATTACAAATAACAGACCATATTTTCATTTCCCAACTTTTTCAATTCCTAAAGACATTGTTGGAGTTGAATGAGTGTTTTTACATGCTTTTTTTTGTATTTTTTTGAATCATTTTCTACAGCGATGCGATTTGAACATACATTTTCCTCCTCAGAGCACTACGCAGCGCATTGTGTTCGCAAAGAGGCGTCGATGTGTTTGTTTTGCGTGTGGGGAGGGCGCGCCCGGTCGCAGGGCGCTCTGGGATCGACTCCCGACGCTGCTGATATTCGATCGCGGTGCGCGCAGTCGCCTCTCGAATTTCCCTGGGGCGCTGCTCCGGTTCCCGCCCTGGGGCGCCCCCGCCTTCTGCGCTGTGGTCGCCGCTGCCGCAGTTCTCTTCGCCGCCCAAGCGTTCGAGGAATATGGCAGGTCAATCTTGATTCGCCTCTGCACTCGCCGATTTCAGACCGCCTACGTTAGAGGCACCCGTAACACTGTTGCGTCTGTGGTGTAAGCAAGTCATAGGGTTCGATTCCTGAAGGTGGAAGAGATTCGACGCTAGCTACGTGTTCAACCACTGTCTGGAGGAGAGAATTCTAGAGGCCGTCTGCTCTCATCGGTGATTTTTTCGATCAGTACCAGGTAAATGCCTGAGGAGTGTCCTCACAAACAGGTCACAAGTCGCGAACAGTCTTTCCTTCCAGATCCTTGTTCCTCTTCTCCCCTTCCATACACACTTGCCCTTGCATGCTCTAAATTTCCACACGTGTCGAGAGACCGGTTGAGTGCTTAGAGTTTGTCACGACTGGGACGCTAACCCTCTAGGGGAGAACGCGCGTACTGACGAGTAGGTCAACGCTGTATCTCACGTCCCGGTTGGCGAAGAATCCAGAAGTCCCCTCACATCATGTATGGGCATACACTTCATTTACGGACACTTGATGTCAGTAGTTGACGCGTTCGGCATCAATATTCTCATCCTTCCGTTACTATATCACCTGTTACTCTCTCATTCACCCACCCATTCATCTTGTGCTATTTTTTAATTTCCTTTTCCTTCATCGCTCACCTTGGCGATCCAAGTACGTGCAGTCAAAGGCTACGAGTTCGTTGCCTGTGAAACGCAAGGATGTTTTCACCATGTCGAGGCGTAGTTAGCTTCACATATACCATATCACGCATACTACCTCTAATCACGTTTAAGCATGAGCCCAAACATTATTATTCACATTCATCATCATTATTCACCGTTCATTTTCACCCTTCCGTCAATGTTTTCGAAGAGTGGAACGCATCGACAAATTTCCATATAGATCACATGCCCGGAAAAGAGGCGATAAGCCTCGCCCACATTCTAATATGAGTATCGGAATCATCATCATCGTTTGCGTTATTTTCGCCTACCATTTTTGATGAATGACCACTGGAACAGAAAGAGAAGTATTGGAAAAGATGTATCAGAGTAGCATTGTTTTTAATTGGCTGTCCGGGCGCCGTCGCGTCTATGGCAAAGGTGTTTGCTCTCGAAAGGCACCTGCCACATACGCCACCTCTGTTGCTTTCCGCCTGGCCTTTGTCCTCTCAGCATCCACCGCCCACGCACCTAACAGTGAGTCCAGTCGCTTCAATATGCAAAAGCCAAGTGTTTCCTTTCGCGTGTTCAGCCCTGTGGAATGTTTGTGAAGGTGCACCTTTGGCAACGGGGTCTGGCACCTTCGCCATGGACGCGGCGTCACCCGGACAGCCAATTAAATACTGACTCCGACCGCGAAAGCCTACGCTCTCACATATCACAGTAGCTTCACTCCAGAAAATCATAGATTTTCGTCCAGTTCCGCTCCATTCAGAGAAAGCAGAGATAATTCCTAGTCTTATCTTGGGGCTTGAAATAAAACGCGAACTATATCACCTCCCTAAATGAAAGAACGACATAATTGTGTACCCAGATAAAGAACCAAAAACGGAAAACAAGCACGCGCGTCGGCGCTGCTTCGTGCGGCCCCGTGCCCTGCATCACGCGCTGCGCCGGAAGCGGGCGGTCACCGGGGCGCGATCCGGGCGCGGCCGCGCAGAGGGCGTGGCTTCGCGACGCGTGTCCACACACCGACGCGACGACCGTGTCGAGCAACGCCGTGCGTCACCGCTGTCGTTCACGCACGCGACACAGATACCGTTGATGTCGTGTTAAGAAAAGCAATGCAATACTACTGCGCTGATTGGAAACACTAGGAATGAGTAAGTTTTATTTTTAAATTATAAGTGTTTCAGTACAAACGCGATTTTCGAGATGAATTTGTCACTAAAATGATATTCGAATAATGGTCTATTAAGTTGTTTCATTCTGTAACTTTGCAATCTTAACTTGATTGAAAGTTGTGTACATTTTTCGTGTAGATTCTGTCGTGATTTGGTTATACATTACTTTATGTATGCATTTGGTAATAGAGGCCCATGCGTGATTATCTAATAATTAGATGATAGAGGGAGTGACAATGATGAGGGGAATGATGAAGAAATGATGGGATGAGAGGCAGGGGAAACCGGGAAACACATAGAAATCCTTTTGAGAGTTCGCTTTGTCCTAATTCTACATGTATTGGCTGAGGTCAGCAGTGGAAAGCGTATGCTTTAGCCAGGATTATTCATGACGTTAACACGATAGCTTATGTTAAGTAAATGCTCAATATCTCGTCTCTAAATACGGTTAGTTTTGAAGGAATTGCAGGAATGGTTTGAATATTAATTTTCGTAAATATATATTTTGTTGCTCATATTTTTCTAACACAAATAGATCGGCGTTTAAAAAATTTCGAATTCAACGGATATTTTCGAGTTTTTTATGAAAACAAATAACATTTCGAATTTTAACGGGTTCAATCTAACGAAGTTCTTTATCTCTTTCTATTGTAGGTTTTCACTATTAGTTTTACTATTAGCTCTTTTTCCGCGTATGTTATGCTTCCATATTGATCGTATTATATCTCCATGACTCTTGGGTTTCGATACAGTACAACGCTGAAGTCTTTTAAACTGATCACCACACCTTGTCTTCTGAAAAAGAAAAGTTCCTATGATTTGCTTTCTGATTGAAGTAGAACCAAAAATACCTCCATTAATATAATATTAGTAGTAAATATATATTTTAGTAACTGCTTCTTATTGAAATGATAAATATTTATTATATCAAAGCTATTCATGAATCTATACAATTTGATCCTTAAAATAACTTTCTGCAATATTGCTTCACTATTAACAGGGCAAGAAGCGAGGCTTGTGTTTTTCCACTGTCTACTTTCGCAGCACACTCTTTGTCAGCGCGCATCCTCTGCTATCTTTGCGTTACTTCCCATTTCCTCCTCCTCCTCCTCCTCCTCCGTCGCCGCCGCCGCCGCCGCCGCCGCCGTCCTTTGCTACACCTCCACCCCTGTTGTCTCCGCTACTTCCCTTCCCGTCCCTCCGTCCTCGAATCACGCTGGCATCTGCGTCGCTGGGGCTCGAAAGGCACCTGCCACATCCGCCGCCTTCGTTGCTTTCCGCCTGGCCTTTTGTCCTCTCGGCATCCACCGCCCACGCACCTAACAATGCGACGAGTCGCTTCAATATGCAAAATCCAAGTGTTTCCTTTCGCGTGTTCAGCCCTGTGGAATGTTTGTGAAGGAGCTTATTGTCCACGAATGTCGTCACTTGGACATCTGTTTTGTCTGTAATTTATTAAAAATGGTTATCGTTTTGGGATGAAAGAAATGTTATTCCGTCATGAAGAACAACACTGTAATTGTGTTATGTTGTTAATGTAACGAACGTTCTGTTCGATTATATTCGCAGTTTGAAGCTATCATTATGACATAGTTCTATCTATGTATATCATCATTTACCACAATTCTATAATACACACACATACACACACACACACACCAAAAAAAAAAAAAAAGGAAAACGGCACACCTGCCTAATGTCATTTAGAGCCCCTGCGAGCTCACAACGTGCCACAACACGACGTGGCATGGACTCGACTAATGTCTGAATTGGTGCTGGAAGTAATTGACACCACGAATCCTGCAGGGCTGTCCATAAACTCGTAAGAGTACGAGGGGGTGGATATCTCTTCTGAACAGCACATTGCAAGGCATTCCAGATATGCTCAATAATGATCTTGTCTAGGGATTTTGGTGGCCAGTGGAAGTGTTTAAATTTAGAAGTGCGTTTCTGGAGCCACTCTGTAGCAATTATGGACGTGTTGAGAGTCGCATTCTCCTGCTGGACTTGCCCAAGTCCGTTGGGATGCACAATGGACATGAATGCGTGCAGGTAATCAGACAGGATGCTTACGTACGTATCCCTTGTCAGAGTCGTTTTCATACGCATTGCTGTACCAGATTTTTTGGCTCTCCAGTGTATAATTTTTATTTTTAAGTAAACAACTTCAAAAGACGTTACAGTACAAATTGAACGAAATGCTAATTTAATCTATATGACGCGAAGAAAACCGAATACGTTATGTTGTAATTTATTTCTGCTTAGAATTACTAGTTTTTTTTTAAAATGCCCAAGAAGCATTTCCAAAGATAAAACTACTTCTAATGGGAATTGATTTTTATCGAAATTATTATTTTTTGTGTCATTGCATAAATACTTTCCTTCTCATTAGATAGCTTCTGATGTATTGATAATTGTGTAATAAGTTTGCATCAAGAAAAATCTCTAAATTGTGTTGTGTCAATATTCAAGTACAATGCATATTTTTCTATTTAAAAATGACATTTACTCGTGAGCGTTTCATATTATTTTAAATAGTGCATTGTGGTATAATGAGGAATAATTTTCCAAGAGGTTAGTATGGTAATCGTGGTTTTGCAAATGGCCAAAAGGAACATTTTTGAATGATTGTGGATCTTATGGGACGGACATTATCCGAGAAGTAACAGAGTGACATTAAAAGAATGACATTTTTCAGGAAAACGTTTTCATCTTCAGAGTAGCGTTTTATTTCGCTGCCTTAGTGTTTTACTCTCGATATACCGACTGACTTGGGACCTATCTTTATGATTTTTTTCAAAATATATTATTGTCTAAAAGTGTTATTTCACTTAACGAAAAACATGTCTATATTTTATGTGACGGATAATATGTCGCTTGTCTTCGTAGTAGTGAACGAAAACGTGCTCATATCACGACGTCTACAAAGGATCAGGCAAGCAAGCGCGAGCGGTGCCTGGGCGTCGCGAGCGGAATTTTCTCGGCGTCCTCACACGGCACCTCCACTTCCCGTCCGCTCCTCTTTGTGTCGTCCGCTGTTCCTGCGCCCTCGCGCGCGCCCACCGCAGCTTCCGGAGCGGGTGGGCGGCGGGCGGCGGCGCCTTACTGACAGCCCACTGCGGCCTCTGTCGCGCGCGTGCCGCAGCGGGCCTCGTCCTCTCCGCCGCCCGCCTTGACCGTCTCCCGAGGGAACCGTCCTCGGCCGCGCGGGAGACGGGCATTCTGAGGACGGGCGCCGATCTGGGACTGCGCTCAGCGGGATTTTTGGAAAGCGCTCGTCACAGATTTTGGCAAGGGTTCTATCTTGAAAGACGGAGATTCTGAGACTACTGTATAAATATGAAAAATTGCTGAAATACTTTATGAAGAAAGGAAGAGCAGATTATAAAATGTTTCTTAGAGTAAAAAATAAAATTTGTATAAATAATATTGAAAAGCAATCCTGAAATTAGCGAAAATTACTGCAAATGGAGTGTGGATCAACATGTTTATTTGATTATAAGGAAAATAAATTGAAGAGGAAATCAGTAAAATGTGGGTAAGATTACATTATAGAACAAAACGGGATCAATCCTACCAATAGAATTTCTTAACTAAATGATTCTTAGCTATTATATTACTTTAGGTTATGTTATATTTAAGTATTTATTCTTGAAAGAGAGTAAAATAGTTTTAGGTAGAATTTTAGATTGATATATTGAAATAGTACGTACGCCTTTGTCACAAAGTACGACGCTTAAAGCGTAAAAGCTGTTAAAGAGCCTCTAACACTCAATAAATATAATAAAGCGGAAATATATAACATATTTTAAAATAGCATGACGTAACAGGACTGCTTTCTGGTTTCTTTAGTGAACCCAAAAGAGAGGAACCAACTGTATTACTAGTTCCTCTTTAATCCGTAGGTTGTTTGCAGCTCTGCATATGCAGCATTTGATTTTTTAGGCACACAGAATCTCGAATTTCTTTTAAGGTTTCCTCGATTTATTCTTCGCCAAAACAAGTGACAATTAGCACACACATCCGCAGCCACACTCGGCACGTCCGGCAACCGGCACTCTAGTGTTCTGTGTGCGGCAGGTTGAGGAAACGATCCGGCTCCTTGCTGTTTTCTCACTCTTCTTCCGTCACTCTTTCCTCCTCCTCCTTCTCCTCCTCCTCCTCCTCCTCCTCTTCTTGCGGCACCTCCTTACTTCTACTTCCTCTGCTGAAGTCTCATAGGTTCCGGTCACGACCATCCCCCAGAGCTGGTCGTTGTTTCCGCCCAAGTCATTCTACAGCTACAAGCGCTGCTGCTACAGTCGTTCCGACGCTACCGCAAACATGGCTTCCGCCACAGCTTTTGCCTCCGTCTTTGTCGACCTCACTCCCAGAAGCCTTGCTGTTGCTTATACCAATGCGAGTTAGGTACGACATTGAGAGCGCCTCCATCGCCGCTATACATGTAGTCGTAAGGTTATTGCGTTTTGGCTTGGTTATTTTTGGTGCCATTTGCATAATCCCTCTTACCCGTAGATCACTTATTACTGCCTCGGTTGATAGCAGCACTGAAGTTGTGTGTGTTCCACGATACTTGCACCAGCAACATTGTAATATTCTCAGTCAATATCCTGTATAAACTATCCTTTTCTTATTTTAAGCGGCGGAGCGTCTTTACACGACTGTTTACAAAGCCAAAACGAACATTGCCGACGCTGCCGTCATAATTACAAGTCACACCCGGTTCACCATTTCACCATCGCTACCATGATCTCCTCAATCATCACCAACTCAACTACGACCTCTTCAATCATCACCAACTCAACTACGACCTCCTCAATCATCACCAACTCAACTACGACCTCCTCAATCATCACCCACTCAACTTCGACCTCCTCAATCATCACCAACTCAACTACGACCTCCTCAATCATCCCCACGGCAACCATCACGACATCACCATATCAACCATCATTATTCCAATTATCCCCACATCAACCATCACTACCTCAACCACCACCTTCTCAATGAACCATCCACCACCTCAATCACTGCAACCATCTCAGTTACTATCACCAAAACAATGCCCTTCTGAATAACCATCGCCACCGCTTCCATCGGCGCGCGCAGCACCACGAAATCAACCTCCGCGTCGCTGCGTTTCCTGCGCCTGAAAGCGGTTGTAATGCGAGCTACTTGCGGGAGATTCCCGTTATTGTTCTCCCGCGGGATTACTGGCATCGCACGGGATCTCCCAAACCGCGGGCCTTCCGACGAATGTATACGCCATCCAGAAGCGCGTTTCGGAGCGAGGCTGAGATGAAGCCGCCACACAAAACTGCTGCCCGAAATCCTCCTTTATTGTCTGGATTGGGTGTGCTACGAAGCATTGCGGCCGGAATAGAACCGAGCTGGGTCGTCTGTTCGAAGCTATGGGAGAAAGGGAGATTGTGTTCGTAAGTTAGATGAAGTCAAGACGTCGTTGATTTGAAGAAGTCAGGGTTTAAACGGTCATTTTAATTCTTCGTGGATGTGAATTTTCTTGAAACATGTAACTACCTAAAGTGAATTGACTCGTTCAAATTAAAAAGCGAACACTCAAATGTTTAATTATTTTGTGTGGAACATTCAGTTTTAAAGCCGTCTCACTCATTTCTAGGAATGTTTCCTTTAAGAACAATGTATCTATTTATACTTATTTCTAGAATCCTTTTGTTAGCTTAGATGAGCTTCATCGTGTGTTATTAAATGGTGAAGGTTTCTGTGCAAGAGTAAATGAAACATGGAAGTAGGCATTTTCAAGACATCTCAAAGAGATCTGGAAAAGTGTGAGAAATGAGACAAAGAGGGTGTGGAGAACAGAGAAAGTTGTGGTTAGACAAATTAGGTGACGAACATACGACTCTGTAGAAGACACTTCGGCCGCCTTCAACAATTAACTCCGAAAGCATTATCAAGCAACCAGAAATTGCAGTAACATACCTATGATTTCCACTTCAAACCCAAGATTTCCTACGCGTCCTCAACCCTTTGACAAATTCGTAGCAAATTTCGTTTGAAACGGAAACAGCGACGAGATTGGCGGGACTGGCGTGTTAATTTGCCAGAGGAACACAACTCCCCCTGCAAAGCCGCGATTCGGCCGAGAATTCCATCTCGGAACTTGCCGTCAGCTTGCATTTCGCTGTTCTCCCGCCGCTCGCCGCTCCCCCACGCCCCGCAGCGGACTGTTTTGCATTGCGGCTGCGTTGTCGTTAGCTGCAGCGAGGAGGAGGAGGACAAGGAGGACGAGGACGGGGAGGCGGACGAGGGCGTAGAGCGGCCTGGGACGCCTCGGCCCAGGAAGGAATTCAGGCGTCCCGGGCGGAAATTCGATTATGGTAATCGGATTTCTACGAAAGCATACGTCTCCTTTACACGGAGGATGAACAAAGCACGGTGCACGCGCACCGTCGCGGGGAGGGGGGCGGAGTTGCGCAGGAGGCTGTGCGCGCGGAATCCGCCCCGAGCGGGGCGGAGGAGGTCGCGTTGGTGCTCGGTGCGCTCAGCGCCGAATTCCTTGGTTCGAGGAAGTTTGTTGCTTTATAGCTCTGAAGAAGTCCACAGCAAGATGGCCGAATCGTCAGCACAATTGACCGAGACGCGGCTCATCCCGAATATCCAAGAATGCATTGACTCCGGCCGCGGAAGCCTACGAACCCATAAATCGAACTCGTTCGAGAACACCTAGCGTTGAAGTCCTGCGTCGACTTGAATGCTCGCGATACGCGCTCTTCTGGAGACTGCGTAGCAATGGGAGCTGAGCCCGCGTACGTCTACGCTGAGTTGTGTCTCCAGTACTGAAATTGATTGATTCTATGATTGATGTTTCCGGGGACGAAGACTTCTACGGTTATTATTCCCTTTAGTGTAGTGGATGCTTTTACGCCTGTCAGTGTTCCTCGCACGCTAGATCACGGGATCTGGCGCTGTCGTACTCGTGGGATTGCGAGGGGATTCCCGCTCTATGTAACTCCCCAAGCACGGCACGTCGCCAGCCGGAGTAAGCTCTAAGCTCCCGATATATGAGTGGTAGTGTAGTGATTGTATCAGTAAGTGAATGTAAGTAAATAATGAGAATATGGCAATGAACAGGACGAAATCGCGCCCGGTCCGGTGCCCCTTTTGATAGGTACAGCTCCTGCGTTCGCCTGGTACCGATCGGAGAAACCACGGAAAACTGTCCATCAGTGTAGCCTGCCGCGAGAATGCGGCAGAATTCGATCTTGCTATGTGACCGGTGTCGAAATTCAGGCACTTGGACCGTAGGACCTCTAGGTCAGAGTTGATGCAACGTCAGTCGCAAAGCTCTACCAAAAGCGGCCATGCTCTATCCTGCGTTAACATTGAAATTAATTACGCGATGAGAGTAAAGGAATGCAATTTTTTCGGAAATTTATTTATTTTTACCTTCAGATCTGTGATTAAGACAACAGCTCATCATTACTACACACACACACACACGCGCGCGCGCGCGCGTAAAATTAGTGAAATAATTTCACCGTATGTTCTGACGATTAATCTACTAATATCTCAAAATTGAATTGATGTATGAAACCGCGTCTATCTATTCGGTTATGGTAACAGGATCCCTACGAAAGCGCACGGCCCCTTTACGCGGAGGAGGCACAAAGCGCTGCGAGGGCCCCTGGCGGAGTGGCGCGGAGGCTGTGCGCGCCGGAATCCGTCCCGAGCGCGGCGGCGGTCGCGTTCGTGCTGGGAGCGTTGAATTCACCGGCCTGGTGTGGCTGCAAGTTTGTTGGCAGCTGTTGTGAACTAAAGCGAACTAGTCCGTGGACGTGTTAAGCAGGCCCACGACAACTTGGGCGTTCCCTGCGCGTTATACCGTGCGTCGACAAAATGGTAGAGTTATTACTATTAGATGAAACATTTACCTGTCGTCGTATCATTACTCTAAGATTATGGCAGTGCCATATAAACGAACTTAGTTGCTTAGTAACTGGTTGTGGGAATATAGTAGAGAGGAATTATTCATCTTAATTTAATTATTTCTTCTTCTTCATTCTTAATTCATCTTGATCAATTTTTCGCCACCACAGAAACGTTTCTTTGTCACTATCGTAATATCACTATCTATCTACCTATCTATCTATCTCTCTATCTATCTATCTATCTATCTATCTATCTATCTATCTATCTATCTATTTATCCATATATAGTCAATAACATAGTTACGATACACAGTATATTTGCTTGTATACTTTTACATTAAACATCTGGGTGGGTCACATTTTCTATCGTACTGGTACTTTCGACTTGTATTAGTTGCTTCTCTCATGCGTGCTTCAGGCTGTTCTATTCTGGAGTATAGAACCTGCCCTGCCGGTTTCGTATCAAATTGATGCAATCGAAGTCGGTTTTCTAGTTTATATTTAGCGGAGTTGGAGTTCCCAGCGATTCTTCTTATTGTTTCCAAGCTATTTGAAGATGAAAAGTTTCAGGATCTGGTGCCCACGATTCTCGTCGATTAAAATTACAATACCAGATTTACAATCCGCTTGAAACGAAATATAAAAAGAAACCAACTTATTATTCATTGGTTTTGTGAATAAAATAATATACTTCCTTCAACTTAAACAGGTCTTTTAATTGATAAAGTAATTAAGTGTCCATTATATTAGAAGTGCCTGGTACAAATAAAACCAATAATAGTTATGGGAAATGTGTGTACCAATTAGATCTCAGTATGCCAACTGAAGTATTTATGTTTAAAAATTCACTGGAAAGCGCCCACATCTGACTGGCAAAAGGCCACTCGGAATGGGCTGCATTTTGTCAGACCTCCAACGGCCACGGCTCGGACCCGGGCGGCGTCTGTGTTTGGAAGTCTTTCTTCAGACGACGCGAGGACCGCCACGAACCCGCGACCCTCTGCGCCCAAATACGGGCCGCTCGCGGGCGCCGCCGAAAACAAGAGTTTTTTCAGTGCCATCGCGCCGACGACGAAAAGTTGCAAGGAATGTTCCAGGCGCAGACGCGGGCAATTGTTTGCGTCTTGGTAGCGCAGGCTGTGGACGTTCTTTGCCTTGGTGGAGTGACAAAGAAGCAGACGGAGGCGTTTCGGGGATTTGTCAACATTCCGTGCGTCCCACGCACAAAGTTAAAATTAGCCGAGTATTCTCTATTAAATTTTATTGGGAAGCTCTAATATTGCCTACAGAAATATTCCTTTTGTTTGCAATTTCCATGATTTTGTTAGTAAAATCACGAAATGAGAGAAAACTTTGAACTCTGTAATACGGATCCATTTTTCTCTGAATGACTTTTCTTTTCTATTATTCCTGATGAACGTACCTCTTTATTGGAACCCCTAAACTTTTTTCCTTCCAAAACTCCGTCTACCTGTATTTTCTGTCTTCTAATTTTCTGTTAGAACATCGGCAACACATGCGTTAAAATATGGCAGAACTGAAACTTAGTATTCGCGGACGATTTTTAAGATTAGAGGATTTTACGGAATAGGTTATAGTTTACTTTTACCTTTCAAATTAAATTCAGTGGGTGAAAAGATCGATACTTCAGGCAGGTCTTGAATCCACAATGAAGGACGCAACTTATTTAGGACTCTGCAGACTTCTTCTCCTCCTGCTCCCTCTCAAGGCCTTAGTATATAATTATAATCGAGATATGAAATATCAATTGTTCTGATAACTTACGAGCTATACTTTTCCACTTCACTCTGAACATTTCATTGCGATGAACACTGCTCGAGTTCATTGTCACCGTGTAAGCTGAGATAAATCACGAATTTTAATTTATTTTTCCGAACCTGATATAGGTTGACATAATCCCATCACAATAATTTGTGATGGGCTCTCTAATAATGATCTAGTTATCAAATTCTGGTTTTTTATCTGTTCGCGAAATAATACAAGTAGTTGTGCAGTGAAGCGTCATCTGCAGGATATTTTTCACATGAAAGCGTAGGCATCAGTATCTACTTTGCTGGGCGGGACACTCCGCTTTTTAGGTGTAGATACTAATGTTCCGGTCGATACTACAACCCTCCTCAATTCGCCCTGAAGAAGGTGACCTCATCAATTCGCCCTGAAGAGCACGGCGGCCGATACGGCACTGCGCCTAGAACGCAGCGTTTCCCGGAGAGCCAAGAAACAACTTACCACATTTTTGGAAAATTCGATTTCTGAGTCATCTACATCCAGCGATCTCCGGGTCCTTTATAACAACTCGGGTGCGCGGAGCGTGGGAACGTCGGTTGCGACGTGGCAGGGGGGGGGAGGGTGGACCACGCGGAGGCGCCGCTTCGGAGAAAAGCCCAGCCAGCGACACGTTCCCGCTGCCCGGCCCGGAGCGGCAGGGGCGACGCGTGTCCCTGTGACCCTCGATCGGCTGCTTCGGGAGGCCCACCGGCCCGGCGCCCCGCCCCTGACCCAGCGCTCTATTAGCGCGGCCGAGCCCCGCCCTCCGCCGCCGTCCGCCGGATTCCAGCGTAATTTGATGGGGGCCCGCGGGGCGGCGACCCCCGGCGGGACGGGGTGGCGGCAGGGGGCGGCCGGGTGGGGGCGACTGGGCTGTTGAGGTGGAAGGGTGACGAAGGGCGCTTGGTAGGGGGTCGAGGAGATGAGTGGGTCTTTGTAAAAGGTGCAGGTACGGCTGAGACGCGCGCGCGTGTGTGTGTGTGGATGATTCAATCAGATCGTTGGTTTTAGGAAGGGTTTAATAGTTGGTTTCAATGGTTCTGGCTGGAATGGTTAAGGCTGTCTGGCATTAGTTCATTAATTGACTGGTTCTGTGAAATTAAATTAATTATTTTAGGAGTTCAATTTTTCTTTGTTTTGGGAGGAAATGTCACGTCATCACGTCGATTCTTTGTCTCGAGTCTTCTCGGCACAGAGAAGGGGCTAAACATTGCCAGAAGGCATTTTGTGTCAGCGGTTCTGAGAAATTTGATCTCCTATACGGCACATAACATTACTTCAAGATCTGTAAATGTGACCCAGATGCACTCCCTACCTCTCGGCTGATCCAAATTTGGTGAACAATTGCGATTCGTAGGTCTCTTTAGTTTATTTTCTATTATTTGGAGGCTTCTGAAAACCTGTAGTGACATTTGAAAGTTTTCTACATTAAAGTGACTTGTAGCTATATGCTTTTTATTACAATTATCATATTCACAACAAGTTTTTCGTAACAATATTTTAAGTAGAGCCTAATGTTGAAATTGCCGTGTTTAAAAAAATTATTCAATAACGTAATTCTATAACGTCGAAAGAGAAAATATAATAATATATCCAATACTATTGGGAAAACATCCGTAGTATTAATACGTATATTTCGAAGTTTATAAGTCTTTCGAATTTAACTATTCAAATGAGCACCGAAATTAAATTCATTCATGGATTCTAATCATAAATTTGAACAAAAACATGCTGATGTCAAACCCAGGTGTCGACTTCCAATTAATTATATCTGTTGAAGGGTTTACCTGGGCAAGAGTAGAAAATGAAGTGGTATGGCCGTCGACGCAAGGCGACATCGACAAGGCGTCGGGGGCGGAGAGAAGGCAACATAGGGACGCGGAATGGGGAGGGGGAGATGACAGCCGGACAGCGGAGGCGAGCAGTGGAGGCAGCTGGGCGACTTCGGCATCGAGATACCGTCGAAGGGACGAGAAGGGCAGCTCTAAGAAATTGGTCAAGCTCAGTTCGGATAAAGAGGCACAGAAGACAATCCAACGATTTTTGAAGGGTTTTGAAGGGGAAATCTTTATACGGATAGTTTATGTAAGCCGCTGAGTGTTAGGGATAAAATATGTATGCAGAGTAGTTATTGATATAGACGACATAGATAAATTTAATTATTTTCCTTCAACGAGTAATAAACTAAGGGAATCATAAAAGTATGAAATTTATAGCTCTTTAGTTAGAGTAGCAATTAGAATTTTAAATTAATGTATTTTCATTTGCAGTTATAAATATTTTGGTTTAAAAAGTAGGAAAAAGTATTGTGTGATAAAAGATGTGCATTTATTTAATATTATCTTTCATGTATATAACTGGAACTGGTTAACGCTACTTATAATTATTTTCTATTGAATTTACGAAAGCTGCATATTCAAAGGACCTGTACCTGTCTGACTGTATACGAAGCATTAATTATTCAATATATAAAATTATAAATTGCAGGTAATTACATTCAATTACACGGAACGTTACTAAAGTCTTACATAATATTCTTTATTATATCTTATATTAAAAGAAGAAGAGTATTAAACACATACAACATAAATATTTTTTGCATATGTTCGCTTTATATCATATCACTTTCCTCCACTCCACCGAGTAGTTCACTTCTATAAATCGACGTGTACCAAACAATTACCAGATCCTTTAATAAACTGGTTATGAAATATTAAGCATTCACGTCAATGCTACGAAAGAAATATTGAGAAGCAGTGACGCGGACGGCTGTAGACACACGTTGCCAGACGCATAGGTCGGGGACAGCGATGACGCAGCGCGGTGGCGTTGGCAGCAGGGGCCTACGCGACTAAATGATAGTCCGCCGCGGCCTGTCGTCAGTTGCCGGTCGCCGCCCTTCTGCCGGCGGCCAACGCCGCCGCCCCCGCTGTTCCCCGCCGCCGGCCCCGCGCCCGCCGCCCCGCCGCCAGCCGCCCCGCGGCCCCGCCGCCCCGCGCCCCGCCATCCCGCCGCCGGCCGCCGCCCCGCCGCCCCGCCGCCCCGGCCCGTTCCCGCCGGCCCCTGCCGCCGCCCCCGCCGCCGCCCCCGCCGCCCCGCCGCCCCGCCGGCCCCCGCCGCCCCCACCCGCCCCCACCCGCCCCACCGCCCCACCGCCCCCGCCGCCCCGGCCATCGCGATGCCTTGACGCCTCACCACCCCGCCGCCCGCCGTCCCGCAGCCCCGCAGCCCCGCCGCCCCGCCGCCCCGCCGCCCCGCTGCCCACCGCCCGCTGCCCGCGGCCAACCACCCCCGCCTTGCCGCCACACGCCGCAAGCCACCACTAAGTCCTGCCGCCCCGCCGCCGCCACCACCGCGCCCCGCTCTCCGCCACTGCCCTCGCCGCCACCTCCGCCTCCACCACCACCACCGCCGTCGCAGCCTGCACGCCGCCGCCGGTAGATCTAATTCTATTAAGCCCAGCCTCTCCGCCTCGGATTTCCCTCCCGCCCGCCGCCGCTCCGCGTCTGCCTCGTCCCCGACGCTCGCGGCGCGCCGCATCGTAAGTAGCTGTTGATTTTCTTCTTTCGGCTGCGGGGGAGGGGGTCGTGCTGGCGGGGCCGAACGGGTTAGGCGACCGTGTTGCTTCCGACGGCCTCCGACACCGGCAATCCAGTTCTCATTTTTCAGTGATGAAAGTAAATGTGTGTTTACCCGTAGAAAATCCATAAAATGTTTCTATTGTATTTATTAAACCTGCATATCGCAATGACTTGTAGCTGTCGGAGTGTATACGAAGCATTAATTATTGAATGTATAAAATTATAAATTGCTTCTAATTATGTTCAATAATATGGAATGTTACGAAAATCTCGCTTAATATTCTTATTAAATTGTATATTAAAAAGAAAAGAGTGTTTAACACATACGAGATGACTTTGGTTTCATGTGCATAACTTTTATATTATTTACTTCTGCATTCTGGACTGTTTTGTAAAATATCGCCCTTTCCTTTTCATTGATATATATATATATATATATATATATATATATATATATATATATATATATATACAAGGAAAACTATAAGTATTTAAGCCTAACTCAAAACTTCAGGCACATAACATCTCAAATATCGCTCCGCAGTAAGTGGTTTGAAGAGGTGTATTTCACTTGCTCTAATGGAAAAACTGTATTAAACAAAATACTTAAAAGTGGGTAATTCAAATTAATGTTTGTCCTTGCTTGTCAGAATATTTTCCCTAATACTAGATCATTAACAAGAAATATTTTTCTTGTTAATGTTAGGCTTTCAGAAGAGAAATAACCTGCTCTTAACGTCAGGTAGGTGTGGTTTTTGCTCTTCCTTCTAATGGGACGGAAAGGGAAGTAAGCATCTGAATAATGAAGGTCCTCGAATAGCCAGACACGTGTTTATTCCTCTCTGTGAAAAAGTAAAGGGAAAAACTAGTATGCTTGGTATATGGAACGTGGCCTCATACTTTGTGCCACAGCTCAACAGCTTCACGATTGACGATGAGTTCGAGAGAAATTTACTTTGGGAAGGTCGACGACAGGCTATGTAATTAGATGTTTCCAAGTGGTTTATGTTCGAGTTCCTTACGTGGTGTGGATATCTCAAGAGTTTCTATGAATTTAGTTTCGGTGTGAACTATGCTTCACGGAAGATATACGATTATTACCTGTATGTGTTATTTTGGCTCACCGCGGAAACGTTTGGGTATCTTTCACAGTATTTCATAGTCAGTTGTAGCAGTAATTCTTCGGGTGTTCTGTCAACGGTGGAAATATTCCTTGTCCGCAGGAATTTTGTAATTGGTTTTTATAATTAACTTATTAAACTTCTTCACATATGCATATTGTTATTGCTACTTAGCATCGCGTCCCCGGGCTGAAATCCCACTATGATGTCATACATCTTTATCATATTGTCAAATTTATTGTTTCATTGTGGAGGAATCTTAAATTCTTGACGCCTTATTACTTATTCTCGTTGCTAATTCTGGGCAAGGCGACAGGTAACTGTCAAGAATATTTCCTTCTGAAATTAAATTCTTCACGTTAGTACGTCTGTATAACCATTATATTTTTCTCAAAATACAACGATTATAAACATCCATTTGTAATAGAAAGAATAAGTAATTCATTGCGACTTGAAAGAGGAAGTGTGGACGAATATCGTATTAACTTAGTATCCCCTGCATAACTTTTGTTAATCCTCATTTTATAAGGAATGTTAAAATAAGAAAGGGAAATACGGAAATAATGAGTTTAATATATAGGAACATGAGGTGTAACTCTCGTATAGAAACCGACTGGAGTCCCAAGAAGAGCGATGTTCATCTTTTCTATCGGGTCTGTTCTCCCGAAGACGGGCTGTATCCGTCCTGGGAGGTATAGTTAATTTTAACGAGGCACTGATTAGTAAGTGCACACTGTAAATATTTATATAACTTTTATAGATAACAACATTATAAATTAGTATTTATACATTCATCACATTTTTTTCTTAAAGTTATCGAAAAAATGTTTAGTATTTTGGAATACTATTCGGTACCAGAGTGAATACTCAGGACCCCAACGTTGGCCATCAGAGGTACGTTGCTGATAAACTAATGACAAAGTGTGGAGTTTCTGTTCTACGAAATCCGCAGCGGCACGAAAGACGCTTGGAGCGAAGTGCGTGCGTCACGGCGATGCGACTTCTCGATCTCTCGATGCCCCCTGACGTCGAGGCGCGCGGCCAATCGACCGTATATGGCGCTGCGCCCTTCTCGTCTCGGCCGGCAGCCACCGGACATTGTTAGATGTTATTGCCGGCCGGAGCGTCCCCGTTCGTAAATCACGCTCCGCGTGGATCAAACGATCTCGTGCGTGCGCGACGCCGCAACCTCTGTGACGCAACGCTCGCGAAGCACTTGCTGTGAACTGGAGCGTCGGTCGCAGCTGGCGACTCGGATAAGAACGTTGTTAACATTTTATTCGGAGAGTCGCCGTGGTCTGGACTTCGAAAAGTGGTGGAAATAGAACCCACAATAAAGGTGTGTATGTACGTCAAATCGTACAACTGCTTGTTTTGTTATCGACTCAAATGGTTGATTGTAAATTACCAGTAAAATCTATGAAACGTTTTGCGTGTAAATTCTTCTCAGTGAAAACATGAAGACATTAATATCTACCTCTCAAATTTAACCCACCTAAGTTAGCACGAGGTATATAAATGAAATAATGTCAAATACACCCTTTAAAAATATCTTCGATGATTGAGAGCGTCAGCGCAAAATATAACATAGAGAAATATGAGGTAAGTCAACATTCTTATTTAAATGAACTGCATTCAGTGGCTTAGTCATTACCTTATGAATAAAAGCTTTGGAAAGACGATATTTCTACTCCCCTGTAAATGGGAACTCTACCTCACGATTCTTATGATTAGTTAATTTATTATAATAAGTTAAACGACTCTTATCCTTAGTTAACTTTGTTAGGTCTTTTCTCTATATTTTCTGCTTCATTTCAGTGCTGGGAATTTTGCATAGGAAAATATGTTTCACGGATTTCCAAAGTTTATTTCAACGGAAATTAAAGTCTCCTATATATATATATATATATATATATATACGTCTCACTCTTCGTCTCACTCTTCGTCTCACTCTTCGTCTCACTGCTCGTCTCACTCTTCGTCTCACTCTTCGTCTCACTCTTCGTCTCACTCCTCGTGCTCACTCTTCGTCTCACTCTTCGTCTCACCTCGTCGTCCTCACTTCTGTCGTCTCACTCTAATCGTCTCACTCTTCTGTCTCACTCTCTCGATCTCACTCTCGCTCTCACTCTTCGATTCTCCGTCTGTCGTTCTTAAAGATCAGTCTCCGTGTTCCGTCTCGTCTCCGTCTTCGATTTCTTTCGTCCTCTCGTTCTTCGCCTATCCAGTCTTTGAATTAATTTCGGCCTTCGTAGCCACCTCCTTCGCCGTCCAACCACCTAGCTACCTGTCTCTGGCACCTACCGCGCCACATCCGTTCGCCTCTTCGCTCATTCACCCTCTATCCCATCGCCTTCCGCATTGCCAAATTAACTTAATCGTCAATTATCCGCCATTCTGACACCATCCGCCAAGTATCCACCCTCCACCTCCACCACCGTCATTCTGTCTTTCCGCTTCACCCGCAATCCCCACCAACTTACAACCACCACACATTATCTTGCCACCGATCTCCCTGCGCGCCAGCGCCGCCTAGCAGTCGAGCGCCCGGCGCGGAACCGGTAATGATGGAATGGTGCCGACGCACCGCGAAGGCGCTTCGCGTTTCACTTCCACGAAGGCGCAGCGACCAGCTCACCCGCTCCGCTCCGTTCATCCGCTCTGTCCTCCTCCCGCTCGAGCCCCGCCGCTCCCCTGGACTAACATTAGGGACTCCCCTGGAAAGACCATTCGCTCCCTCCCGGACTTTCGCCGTCGCGCCGCCGCGCCGCCGCCGCCGCCGCCGCCAGCCGCCGGCCGCCCCCGCCCGCTCGCGATCCGCCGCCAATACGCGAGACGCTACGCACCACGGTCAGCTGCCTCTGCTAGGAGTTGTCTGCATGCACCAGGACTATCAGACCGTAGCTATTGTGAATCTTCCCACACTATATCGCCCATAGTTTCGCCCAGTAATGAAGCAATGGTTTTTCAAAACTTTAAAAGGTACCTGGTAATATAATTATATATATATATTA